>JAJGRW010001149.1:463276-546837 GCA_025461045.1 Carex parvula | reverse complement strand
AGATAACGAAGAGGCACCATCGACAAGGATTATCCAACGTCCCTCGGACTCAGGAGGAATGCCGAAATACTCGGCAATGAAATCAGCAAAGATCTGAGACTTCAGTGCATTTTGTGGGTGGAAGGAAACATCGAATTCAGATAATTCGAGCGCCCAGGCTAACAATCGGCCGGATGAGTCGAAGTTTGCGAATGCCTTTTTGAGGGGGATCCCGGTATAAACCTTGATGGAATGGGACTGAAAGTAAGGCCTCAACTTTCTAGCAGCTATGACGAGAGCATATGCGGCCTTTTCAATTTGAGAATATCTGGTTTCAGCATCCCGAAGTACGTGCGAGACGAAATAGATAGGCTTTTGATCTCGTCCCTCTTCTCGAACAAGAGCGGCGCTCACTGCATGACCCGTTGTTGCCAAGTACAACACGAGGATATCGCCCGCAGTAGGCCTGCTGAGGCATGGTGGATTGACGAGATAGGCTTTGATCTTTTGAAGGCCATTGCACATTCCTCTGTCCATTCGAATTTAGCGACTTGCGCATTGCTTTGAAGAAGGGGAAACAGACGTCCCCGGATCTCGCAATGAATCTGTTGAGAGCGGCCAACTTGCCTGTAAGGGATTGTAGCTCTTTGAGGTTTCGAGGTGGTTTCATGTCGAGGATAGCTTGCGATTTGGAAGGATGAATCTCAATACCTCGCATAGAAACCATGAAACCAAGGAACTTACCACCGGTTAGACCGAAAAAACTCTTCTTTGGGTTGAGTTTCATGTTGGCTGAATTTAGTGTCGCGAAGGTTTCTCTGAGATCTCGGACATGGTCGAGGTCGGACATGCTCTTGACAAGCAGGTCATCCACGTATGCCTCTACATTTCGCCCAATCTGGTCGTGGAATACAGTGTTAACCATGCGCTGGAAAGTGGCTCCAGCATTGCGCAACCCGAAAGGCATGACCCGATAGCAGTATAGCCCGAGTTGGTGGTGAAAGCAGTCTTTTCTTCGTCGTCTTGATTCATCCGGATTTGATTGTACCCGGAGAATGCGTCCATAAAACTGAGGTAGGCATGTCCCGAAGTGGAGTCGACCAGTTGGTCGATTTTGGGCAAGGGAAACGGATCCATGGGGCACGCCTTATTGAGATCAGTGTAGTCGATACACATGCGCCAGTCACCGTTAGATTTCTTAACAAGCACGGGATTGGCTGTCCATTCGGGACACTCGACATTTCTGATGAAACCAGCGTCGAGTAGCTTCTGGACTTCACGTTTTACGGCTTGCTGCCGTTCTTCCCCCATGTTACGTTTTCGTTGCCTAACTGGTTTCGAACCTGGTTAATATGCAGTCGGTGTTCTGACTATTGACCTCGGAATCCCTGCATGTCGGCGGCTGTCCAGGCAAAAACGGACTGATTTTCTCGGAGAAACTTGATGAGTTCGTCCTTCGCTTGTCCCTGGACTGCCTTTCCGATGTTGAGCGTTCTGCCTCCACCCAATCGACTTGCTCGACTTCGTCTGCCGGCTCAAGGGAAGGTTTGGTCTCAGTTTTATCAACTGGATCCAACGTCAGGTTGGTGTTGGGTGGCAGATAATCGGTACTTGAACGCAAACCGCTGGCTGGTTGGTTTTGCTTCCGACTGCTCGACTTGGTGGACAGAGCCTCCTTGACCCTGAATGGAGGTCATGTAGCATTCACAGCGGCCACTTGCTGTTGCCACTTTCTTCCCCTATCCCGTTATCTGTGGTGAAAGTTGATTTTCAGGTGGGAAGGGGAGATGATAGCACCGATTTTGTTCAAAGTTCCTCTCCCTAGGATCGCGTATACGCCGAAGGGGCATTAACGATGAGGAAGTCCACCATGACTTCCACAGTTCGGGGGAGGTTCCAAATGTCACTTTGAGTGGCATCATTCCCCGAGGTTGAAGGGCATCTCCCGTGAAGCCTATCAAAGGTGAAATATGTCGCTGGAGGGCGCGAGTGTCGAGGCCCATTTACGTGAAGGTCGACAGATACAGGATGTCTGCTGAGCTTCCCGTATCAACTAATACCCTCTTAACCCGATGTGTGTTGATCTTAAGATTCAATACCACGGGATCATCGTGCGGGCTAGAGATCTCGCATAGATCCTTCTCGGAAAAAGATATTGCTTCCTCGGATCGGGATCGTTTCTTGTCGATCGCGGCTTCAACTTGTAGAACGGTGGGATATGGTTTTCGATTGTCCCGAGGTAAGATTTCCCGAATGGTGCCGCGATGGCCACCACTGATTACATTGATGACAGGACTGTTCTGCCGCTCCTGGGGCCTATTCTCGGGGCCATCCCGGGTTTGGGGACCGGATTCCCCAACTCGGGGTCTAGTATAGTCCTGTCTGTAAGGAATGGGTTTCTTGAAAATTTTACCTTTGCCGTTGTACTTCCTGGAGAATTTTCTTAAGAAGTCGGGATTGATGAACTCGGTCAGTTTACCCTCTCGGGCTAGTCTTTCGAGGATGTCCTTGAGTTGAAGGCAATCCGCAGTGGAGTGCCCATTGAATCCGTGGTACTCACACTTCTTGGAGTTATCTTGTACCGTGAAAATGCCTTCAGGCAATGGCGGGGGAAGGTCGAACATCTCCTCTACAATGTTATACATCTCGTGCCGCTTCTTTGTGAGAGGCGCGTATCTCACGAAGTGTTGTCGGTATCCCTCAGTGCCAGACTTGTGTTCTTGGTCGGTTGATCGGTTGGGTTGGTTTCTCCGAGGTTCCCTTTGGTTGCGAAACCTGTCCTGAGCTGGCTGTCTGTTAGTTTGGTGGCGGGGAGATCGAGATCTGGGCCTCATTGGACTCCCGTTGTCATCCTCGGCACGGATGTAACCCTCCGCAAAGGTTACAAATTCCCTCAGAGTGCTCATCTTCTTCATGTGGGCTTCGTAACGCAAGGTTCCTGGACCCCCTTTGCGGAGTCCTTTCTTGATTGCGGCTAGTGCGAATTCCTCATTCAGGTTCTGAATTCGCCGAGATGCCTGTATGAAACGGTTGACAAACGCACCTGTTCTTTCGCGCTGTCCCTGGACGATGTCTAGAAGCATCTCGCACGTGGCTTGTGGTGGTTTGATAATCGTGTATCTTTCCAAGAATAGTTTCGCGAAGTCCTCGAATTTGTTGATGGACCTTCGAGGTAGCGTCATGTACCAGTCCCATGCTTCTCCAGTCAAGCAAGTGGTGAAGACTCGGCACATGATGGCATCGGTGGCTCCAAGAAGGCGGAGTCGCTCAAGGAACCCGTACACGAAGTTGTGTGGATCCTGTGTATCTCCGCTACCCCGGAAGCTGGGAAGGGTTGTTGGATATTTGAAATCCGTCATTGACTGACGGTAGATGTCTCTGGACAGGGGGCCATCCTCGATTCCCATAGGCCGAGAGTAAGTGCCTGTCTTCTGGGATTCGAGTTCGGCAAGTTTGGCCGCAAGTCTGGTTTGGATCAGCTCTTCAACTTGAGCCATATTGATACCTCGGGTAGGGGTAGGTGATCGCCGGCTCCTTCTTCGGTCATCGCGGCGAGTCCTATCCCGACCTCGGGGCGGGCTTCGTTCATGTTCTCTACGGGAGCGAGATTGTTCTCTGCGAGATGGTATGGGCCCTCTGCCATGAAAGGCTGATTCTCGCTCGTTGTTAGGGTGGGCTTCGGGACCCTCGGCATGTGGTCCTGCGGGATGGGGTCCCCTATTCTCATCCTGACCTTCCGGGCGTCTTCCTACCTCGGGGTGTACCCCTATTGGCAGAACATTTTGGTCCCTACGTTCGGATTGGACCTGTTGGTCGGGTAGTGAGGGGGTATCCGTCTCATCGCCTGTTCGGACCTGTGCGAACTCTCGTTCCAGATTTCTTGGCGAGACATTTGGCGGCCGACTGTGGACACGGTTTGCAGACAAAGGTCGCGGTACGGCCTGGTCGTGTTCCTTTCAGTGAATGAAGGTCGAGTAACGTCGGGGCAAGGTTGAATAGGTTGAGGACCATGAGGTCGTACCATTGAGCTGCTAGGCCTCGCTCCCGGGAGTTGACTGTGGGAGGGATTTGCTGTAGGTGATGTTACCACTGGAGGTGGTGTGATTGTTACTCCTGCCGGGGTCGTCACCCCTGGTGGGAGCGGAGTTGATGTAGTTGGTTGAGCCATCCAATTCTCTGTGTTCGAGCTAGGCGTGGCCCCACGGTGGTTGATACGTCCTATCTCGGGAGATGAGGCCGTATGGTAATTATGGGCTAGGTTGGAATCGTCCTGTCAAGAGATGACAGGCCGAGGTGCGAGTTGGGTTATGAACTCGGGGTGGCGTGTGAGAGATTCTGACTTTAACCTGTATCTTCTCTCTTAGTAAAAATCGCGTCCCCTGTTTCATGGGGTTTACTGCCTTATATAGTTCAGCCATAACGGCCATCTCGGGCGTTTATGGGGAACGTGGGCAGTTATGTCGACCGTTACTGGGTCGTGGGCATTAAGCCAGCCGTTTCTGGGACGTGGGCATTAAGCTAACCGTTGCCACGGCTATCCCGTATGTCGGTTGGTATTAGCCTATATTCGGGCCATATGTTTCTGAGGCCGCCGAGTTGGGCCTCGGTTTACTGAAATTATGAGTTTTTTAATACGACGTCGGGTTGGCCTTGTAAAGGTCTGAATCCCAGTCTTTCATGGCCCAGTTTATAATAAGTAAAAGGGCCTGTGGAACATGGCCCTATCAGTATCCATATCCGCATAAATCATATCTGTATACGTATCCAAATATCGCGAATATGCAAAAATTCATATAAATATCTGGATAAGGAAGTATAATTTCCAATCTGTTTGCACCCTTAGATACAGCATCGGTTTTCCTAAGCGTCTGGCAACGGTTATTTTTGGTAATAAATGGATTTTTTTTTTTTTTTTTGCGTTGGATTGTAAACTCCATCGATGTAAATCAAAATTGGTGTTGAATGTACATTCTGTAGTTGTAATATACAATTAATGTATAAGAAAAGCAATATTTTTTATTTTACATTTTTTTTAATGAAATTTGATTAAACATTATCAAAAACAAGTCTGTCTCACTAAATTTCATCGTAAATAAAAGTGTTGTTTTGCGCCTGGTTAACCTACGTGATGTCAGGGCCAAAACTTCCAGTGGAGAATGGTGATATATATGGACCTCCGAGATGCAAGGTTACATTGTACTCCGTAATGGATTGCAGATGCACTGCCAAACAAACTGATATTAATGAAATTAACATCCCACGCACCAAGTCAACTAATGAAAAAACCACAAGCTTACATATATAGGAAATGTATACCATATAAAAATACAACTTGCAACTTGTATACTCAAAACATTCAAAAAATGGAGAAAGCCAAGTCAAAGATCTAAAAGGTGGATTTACTGGCGAGGCATAAGAGAGAATAAAATAGAAAATACAAACGGGTCGGAGAGGAGAGGAAGGGGTAAAATGGGTATTTTGTACGAACTTCGGTGTTTCAACATTAATACTGGAGAGTTACATAGGCAATAAGAATAGTTTGAAAAAGTTGAGAAACATATTTCTATACTAATTAATTTAAAATATAATTGAAATATATTCAAAGCATTCAAAGCACTCTTACTCGATCATGCTAATATAAAATATAGTTAATGAGTTCATTGAAAAAGAGACTTCACCCGTTACTTCGAGGAAGAGACAAATTGCATTTAAAGTCGATCAAATAATTCAGATCAAAACAATATTTGACCTGATATTATAGAATGAAATGTTCCCAATCAATACTCCGTCCGCAAACCATTTGCCAATTCTTATTGTGGATAATTAATTTAATCTTTCACTATTGAGATTAATCTCATTAATAAACATAATATATTTTGAAGTAGTTAATAAGAGGATCAGTTGTACTACCTCTATGTTCTCAACCTTTGATACGTATTAAAATTTGCACTAAATTTAGCAACAAATTAAATCATGACCTTTCATAATTTTGATAGGTAGTCTAATTATAGTATACGGACTATTGCAGATCATCGTGAACATGTATAGGTTCATATATATTTTTTCATTTATTGTCATATGTGATAAATCCTTGATCATTTGAACAAGGGATTGGCACCAATACAAATTAAATCCAGCTGTACACAGCAACTTGTATATTCCGTGCTGACCATAACTTGTTAATTTCTGAGATGTCAATATATTATTTGGAATTCAATCCCTCGCGGTAACCATTTCCCAATAATTTTAATGTGTTAGTTAATTTAATATTTCTTGTCCAACTGTCAAAGTATGCTTAATTATATAATATGTAGTTATTCAAGATCATTGAGAATGAAACTTCACCCTTTACTTTCAGGAAGAGACAAATTGCACAAATAATCAATCCAATAATTCAGATGGGAACATTATAAATATATTAGGCACCTTTCACCATATATCTTAGACAATTATGAGTACATTTTTTTACTTGCGCTCTTTCTCTGAGCTGTTTCTTTAATTGATATCAAAACCCTAATTTTCTCCGACCTTAATTAAATGTTCCCAATCAATAATTAATACTCCTCCATCAAGCCATTTGCCAATCCTCCATCAGTTGTACTGTCTCTAATATTATCATCATTTCATAAGTACCAAAATTTGCACAGAATTAAACGACATATATATCAAATGACATAAAATTGAAAGCGCAAAACTGGACCAGATGAATAGCCCCTTTTATTATAATTTGACTTTCGATTAACCGACCTTTCATAATTTCTCAAGGCATTCTTTAGTATACGTAGGGCCTATTACAAATCATGGAGAACATGTATAGGTTCATATTTCTTTTCGTTGTAAACAACAAATTAAATCCAGCTGTAAACAACAACTAATTATACATTACGTGCTAACCACCATAGAGAAACAGCTGTAAACAACAACTTATATATTACGTGCTAACCATAACTCTTTCTTTGTTTCTTTTAATGGTCTTTATCCGTTTATTTTGAAAGTGATTTGTTATGTAATGCCGTCCTCAAGATTACTGATTCAATGATATATTTAATTACCTACATCAGAGAGAATTAGTTTGTTGCGGACCGTAACACAGAGTTTGGCATCTCCGTCAGGCTCGATTTGTCCCGATTCTTGCTCCATATCATCAAATTCTTTAATATCTGTAGTAAGACTAAAAAATTGTAGCAGTGACCTTTTCCAAAACATATAAATATTAAATTTTATGGTATCTTTGTTTGAGATATTTGCAGGTATATGAAATGATTATCAAGAAAAGCATCAAGACATGATTTATGGTGAACAAATGCTATATGGATTGGCTGAATCATTAAGAGCAAGATATTTTAATTCACCTTTTCATGTATAATCAATTTTATATTCGAAAATATGGTAAAGTAAATTTGCAGTTGTGCTGTCTGAGTCCAACCGTTACCAACGGTTGTCAACCTTTGTAACAGCTAAAATCAAAATCCCAAATGGCAAAAATATTTTTTCAGACAAATTCAGTACAAACCAACCAGAGTCCAACCATTGCCAACGGTTAGGCAAACGTTGGAACATTTGATCAATGCACAAGCAAACCCTAATTTTGTAGATTTTTAGATCTGCTCCAACCGTTGTCACAGTTACAAACTGTTATAACGGTTCAAGGAAAAACACTGATTTTGTTTCCTTTTCAATTAATAGAAGGTTTTATTGTTTCCCTTCTATCACTTCAGCCGCCTTTGAGCTGCAAAATTCAAATTTTCTGTGAGACATGATTTCTCCATTGTTGCTTGTGCATTGAACTTCAATATTTATTCAACAACCTCAAATCCACTTCACCAATATTAATCCAAATTGAGATTAGGGTGATTTTAGTGATTCTTGGAGCTTGTGTGAACTTAGAGCATTTGGTGCTCGTTCATCTTTGGCCATGTTGACTTCCCAATTGTTGGGAATCTACAAAAATTCATATAAATATCTGGATAAGGACGTATAATTTCCTATTTGTTTTCTCCCCAAGATACAGCACCGGTATTCCTAAGCGTCTGGCACTGGTTTTTTTTGGTAATAAAAGTATTTGTTTTATTTTTTTTGCGCTGTATTGTAAACTCGACCAAAGTAAATCAAAATTGGTGTTGAATGTACATTCTGTAGTTGTGTAATATACAATTAATGTATAAGAAAAACAATGTTTTTTTATTTTAAATTTTTTTTTAATGAAATTTGATTAAACATTATGAAAGACAAGTCTGTCTCACTAAATTCCATCGTAAATAAAAGTGTTGCTTTGCGCTGGTTAAGCTACGTGATGTCTGGACCAAAACCAAAACTTCCAGTGGAGAATGGTGATATGGACCTCCGAGATGTAAGGTTCCATTGTGCCCCGTAATGGATTGCAGATGCACTGGCAAACAAACTGATATTAATGAAACATCCCACGCACCAAGTCAACTAATAAAAAAACCACAAGCTTACATATATAGGAAATGTACCATATAAAAACCATAAGGTTTTCTATACTATAAAAATACAACTTGCAACTTGTATACTCAAAACATTCAAAAAATGGAGAAAGCCAAGTCAAAGATCTAAAAGGTGGATTTACTGGTGAGGCATAAGAGAGAATAAAGTAGAAAATACAAACGGGTCGGGGAGGAGAGAAAGGGATAAAATGGGTATTATGTACGAACTTCGGTGTTTCAACATTAATACTGGAGAGTTACATGGGCAAAATAAGAATAGTTTGAAAAAGTTGAGAAACATATTTCTAGACTAATTAATTTAAAATATAATTTAAAATATATTCAAAGCATTCAAAGCACTCTTACTCGATCATGCTAATATAAAATATAGTTAATCATGAGTTCATTGAAAAAGAAACTTCACCCGCTACTTAATTCGAGGAAGAGACAAATTTTTTTAAGTCGATCAAATAATTCGGATCAAAACAATATTTGACCTGATATCATAGAATGAAACATATGTTCCCAATCAATACTCCGTCAGCAAACCATTTGCCAATTCTTATTGTGGATAATTAATTTAATCTTTCACTATTGAGATTAAGCTCATTGTAACTTTTTCTCAAAGAAATAAACATAATATATTTTGAAGTAGTTAATAGGAAATGTACCATATAAAAACCATAAGCTTTTCTATACTATAAAAATACAACTTGCAACTTGTATACTCAAAACATTCAAAAAATGGAGAAAGCCAAGTCAAAGATCTAAAAGGTGGATTTACTGGCGAGGCATAAGAGAGAATATATAAAATAGAAAATACAAACGGGTCGGGGAGGAGAGGAAGGGGTAAAATGGGTATTATATATGTATGAACTTCGGTGTTTCAACATTAATACTGGAGAGTTACATGGGCAAATAATAATAGTTTGAAAAAGTTGAGAAACATATATATTTGTAGACTAACTAATTTAAAATATATTCAAAGCACTCTTACTCGATCATGCTAATATAAAATATAGTTAATGAGTTCATTGAAAAAGAAACTTCACCCGTTACTTAATTCGAGGAAGAGACAAATTAATTGCATTTAAAGTCGATCAAATAATTCAGATCAAAACAATATTTGACCTGATATCATAGAATGAAATATATGTCCCAATCAATACTCCGTCAGCAAACCATTTGCCAATTCTTATTGTGGATAATTAATTTTATCTTTCACTAGTGAGATTAAGCTCATTGTAACTTTTTCTCGAAGAAATAAACATAATATATTTTGAAGTAGTTAATAAGAGGATCAGTTGTACTACCTCTATGTTCTCAACCTTTGATACGAATTAAAATTTTCACTGAATTTAGCAACAATTTAAATCATGACCTTTCATAATTTTTATAGGCAGTCTAATTATAGTATACGGACTATTAATGCAGATCATCGTGAACATGTCACTACTACAAAAACTGGCTTTGTACACTGCACATTGTACACGGATTTGGCAATTATATTAAAAACAGTGTACCAAACATGAGTCCAAAAGATCTACACGATTTCTACACGGATAATTAGTTAATAATCAGTGTAGAATTATTAGAGAGAGCTACACGGTTTATTAGAAACCACAAATCCGTGTGTAAAGAAGTGGGTGTGCAAATAATTGAGAGAGCTACACGGTTTATAACTAATTATCCGTGTAGGAACATTATACACGGCTTTTTGATAATATAGCCGTGTAGAATTCGTATAATTGTACACGGCTTTATAACTAAAAAGCCGTGTAGAAATAGGTGGAGAGCTACACGGATATATAACTAAATAGCCGTGTATAATAGTGTAGGGTTTTATTATCTTCCCTTCCAGAGCGCCGGCCGTTTTGATCAAGTTTTTAGTTCATACATCTCGAACTGAGCTTTTTATTTCTGCGAATTGATCGAGGCCAGCAGCTGAGATCTGAGATCTTTGAATTAAGTTTGTGTTTTCTCCTCTCCATCTTTCTAAGGTTAGTAATATGTATTTAAATCATTTTCTTTCTCTAATTTTCTGTTATTTAGGCTTATTTAATTAGGTCATTTCATGCATTCTTGAATTCTTAATTTTAGATGTAATTAATTAGTGTACGTATTGTGGTCCAATAACCGACCTTTAGATGCTTTTAGGTCCATGCCCGTTCAAAATTAATCCAATAGGGATTAATTTTGGATAGTCCCCGTTTTGGGACTGCTCTTTGAATATTATGTCTCATTTAGGATGTGAACACATATTAGCGGGATTTAATTAGTATTTGAGGAAAGTTCGACAGTATTTTCCCTTATTGCTCCTACGAGTATGTGGTTCGTACGCATACTTGGGGAGTTAAGGGGAAATGCTGCCGAATTTTTCTCAAATACTAATTAAATCTCGCTAATATGTGTTCACATATGAGACATAATATTCAAAGAGTGGGTTAGGATTGTAAACCGGCCCTTTGTAAGCCCAAAATTTTGTACACGAAGGAGAATGTTGACCATGCATGATTAATTGATCAAATCATTTTTTTAATTTAATTTACAGATGGATCGAAGCTGGATGTATGAAATGCGACGTGACAGTGAAGAATATTTGGTTCGCGTTGATGAGTTTATAAAATTTGCTGAGAGTTATAGAGTGAATAAAAAAGAAGAAGACATTTTATGTCCTTGTAAAGATTGTAAAAATTTATTAAGATTTTTGGACATCGAAGAAATTAGAGCTCATTTGATTTGTCGGGGATTTAAGAAGAGATATACATGTTGGTTCATGCATGGTGAGAAATTTGGGGAAAGTAGTAGTGCCAAAAAGGATTGTAATCGTGAATTGAATGATGAGAATGTTGGAATTTCTGATAATTTTGAACTTGATTGGAACGAGGATTATGAGAGTGCCGAATATTCTGATATTAACGTCGAACCCGAAAATGACGATGATGAGATGGAGAGGAATTTTGATGAAAATGTAGAACACGAGTTTACTGAAAATTTGGAGGATATGTTACGTGATGTGGAAGATGAAATTAGTGATAAAATTATGATAAATTTCAAAATTTGTCTAATGAATCTAAGAAGCCGTTGTATCCCGGGTGTACCAAATTTACAAAACTGTCAGCTGTGTTGAAATTATTAAACTTAAAAGCAGACAATGGTTGGAGCGATAAGAGTTTCACGTCCTTATTACAGATTTTAGGAGAAATGCTCCCAGATAACAACGAGTTACCCGGTACAACATATCAGGCAAAGAAGTTGATATGTCCAATGGGGTTGAAGATCGAAAGAATACATGCATGTCCGAATGACTGTGTATTGTATCGTAACGAGTACGAGGCCATGCATGTCTGTCCTAAATGCGGTGTTTCACGATATAAACGTCGTAAGGATCAGGACACTGATGATTGTAACGAGGACACAAGTGGCCGACCTCCGGCTAAGGTGTTGTGGTATTTGCCGATAATACCGAGATTCAAACGGTTGTTTGCGAATCCCAAAGATGCAAAATTATTGCGCTGGCACGAAGAAGAGCGCAAAAATGACGGTAAACTAAGGCACCCGGCTGATTCTCCTCAATGGAGAAACATTGACAGACATTTCAAAGAATTTGGTTCTGAATCGCGGAACCTTAGGATTGTGGTGAGCTCAGATGGAATGAGTCCGTTTGGAAGTATGAGCAGTCGGCACAGTACTTGGCCAGTTCTTTTATGCATCTACAATCTTCCTCCTTGGTTGTGCATGAAACGCAGATATATAATGATGTCATTACTAATCCAAGGACCCAGACAACCCGGAAATGACATAGATGTATATCTCGCACCATTAATCGAGGACCTCCAAAAATTGTGGCGTGATGGCGTCCCGGTGTGGGATGCGTATATGAAAGAGACCTTTACCTTGCGGGCCATGGTATTTTGCACCGTAAATGATTTCCCCGCGTACGGGAATTTGTCGGGTTACACTTGTAAAGGAGCAAAAGCGTGCCCGATCTGTGAAGATGACACGCAGGTGCTGAGGTTGAAAAATTGTCAAAAGAATGTATTCATGGGGCATCGTAGGTTTCTTCCTATTAATCACCCATATCGTAAGAAGAAGATGGCATTCAACGGGAAAATTGAGCTTGGAGTGGCTCGTCATCCATTAGACGGGGAGAGTGTCTTCGAACGGGTAAAAAACATTGATGTTGTTTTTGGAAAATGCGCCAAAGCACTACCGAAGAATATTTGGAAAAAGAGGTCCATATTTTGGGAGCTACCGTACTGGAAATATTTAGAAGTGAGGCATTGCCTAGATGTCATGCATGTCGAAAAAAATGTCTGTGACAGTTTAATTGGTTTATTATTGAACATTCCGGGGAAGACGAAAGATGGTATTAAAGTGAGAAAAGACATGGTAGAGATGGGAATACGACCCGAGCTCGCACCGCAGGAGAAAGGGAAGCGCACATACCTACCCCCCGCACTGTGCACAATGTCAAAGAAAGAGAAAACAAGCTTCTGTGAATGCCTCAATGGTATAAAAGTCCCATCAGGATATTCTTCGAATATTAAGAAGTTGGTGTCGATGAAGGACTTGAAACTGGTCGGTCTGAAATCTCACGACTGTCATGTTTTACTGACACATATAATTCCGGTTGCAATTCGGGGAATTTTACCAAAGCACGTTCGTCAAACCATTACGAAGCTTTGTTCTTTCTTCAATGCAATAAATTCCAAAGTGATAGACCCTCTAAAATTGGACTCTTTGCAAAAGGAGGTCGTCGTTACTCTTTGCCAACTTGAGATGTATTTTCCGCCATCTTTTTTCGATGTCATGGTTCACCTTGTTGTTCATCTTGTGAGAGAAATTAAGATTTGTGGTCCCGTGTTCCTTCGGTATATGTATCCATTCGAGAGATACATGGGCATCTTGAAAAAATACGTAAGGAACCGACATCGACCCGAAGGCAGCATTATAGAAGGATATTCTACGGAGGAGGTGGTTGATTTTTGCACCAACTACTTGACCGGTGTGGATCCTATTGGCGTTCCAAAATCTCGATACGAGGGAAGGCTCCAAGGAGTCGGGACAATTGGGTTGAGAGCCGTAGTTGCTGATCTAAATGAACTACAAAAGGCACATTTTATTGTACTACAACACATGACAGATGTTGCTCCCTATATAGATGAGCACATGACAATCCTTCAACAACAAAACTACACGAGGAGTCAGAAGTGGCTTACTAACGAGCATAATCGTTCTTTTATAGGATGGCTGAAAGAAAGAGTGCAGTCACACCCCGTACCTGAAATTGTTAAACTACTTGGCGCAGGACCCCAAATTGTTGTTAGAACATTCCAAGGATACGAGATTAACGGATATACATTTTATACTAAATCCCAGAGTGATAAGAGCACGATGCAAAACAGTGGGGTGACGTTGGTGGCGACCTCTCAAGAATTCAGTAGATCCGGAGATGGCCGGGCTGTAATAGCATCAAAGTCATATTATGGCGTTATTCAAGAAATTTGGGAGCTCATTTACAGTCCTCGCCTGAGCATTCCCGTGTTTCGGTGTCAATGGGTCGAAGACCGAGGTGTTAAAGTTGATAACGACGGGTTCACACTCGTTGATTTAAACAGGGTTGGGCACGTTGACGATCCGTTTATACTCGCCAAGCACGTTGACGGGTTCTCTCTCACCCGTGGTTAGCTCTCTCTCTCTCGTTATTTTTCTTATTGGGTTTGAACCCGTTAGACATGGTTGGTATTTGTAGTCGGCCACTTCTTCAGAGATGATTCTTACTGGTTTCTCCTATAGGAAATTGTTGCTACTTATTTACATGGAGTTATTAGCTAGCTATAGTAGTTTATTTTTTTTTTATGTTTCTATGTGTTGGAATTATAAAATTTGTTATGTAATGTTAGTTGATTAATGATGAAGGGAGAAATATCATATAGATATCTAAATTTTACTCCTCCCTTTCTTATAAGAATATCTACTGGTAATAGTAATTGATCAATTTGTTTTAAATAACTCATCTTTCGTGGAGGGATCAATTAAAGAGGTTAATTAGCAAGGAGTTGGTTGATTAAATAACTCATCTACTGGTAATAGTAATTGATCAATTTGTTTCTATGTAGGTTAATTCAAATAATCTAGGATATATGTCAACAAGTGATTGATTAATCTCTTGATGAATATAGGTTATATGTCAAAAGTTGGTTGATTAATCTAGGTTATATGTCAAATGATTTGATCTTTAATTTCATGCAGCACCATGTCGAATGAAAATGAGTACGAGGATATGATGGAAGAAGAGGAGCAGCAAGCTACTGCCTCGTCAGAAAGAAGGAGAAGAGGGCCTACAATGTGCACGAGCCATTCTGAGCAGACCCAACCCAAAATCTGGTTCACAGAGGACGGGCGTGCGCAGGGACCAGAACGGCTGAAATACTCAAATTGGTGTACGAGCTTCTTGAAACAAAATGCGAGTATCCTTGTTGAGAGATGGGATCATTTCGAGAAAGAGGTGAAGGACGAGTGGTGGAACACGGTGAAGGTAAAGTGCCTAACAACTCTTCTCTTGAATTTTCACTTATGTATGATCTATATTTAAATACACTAAATTTTTGTGTCAATCAGGCTCAATGGAACATCCAGAGTGATGTTCCAAAGAATAAGACGTTGAAGATTATGAACAATGGATGGAAGCAATACAAGAGCACGTTGAAGACGGAGTTCATGGAGAAAGGGAGAAATCCGGTCGGCTACTACAAATGGCTAAAACAAGAGGACTGGGATGCGTATCAAGTTTTGAAGTCTACTGAAGAGTTCCAGGTATCTAACTCGTGCCAAATTTATGCTTATTCTTTCTCGATTTGTACTTATCTTTCTAAAACTAACTGATCGTTATTGTCTTGTTTCCGTGAAGGCAAAGAGTGATAAAGGCAGGAGGACCGTTGCCTTTAACAAGTATCCACACCATCTAGGGTCAGGTGGTTACGAGGGTAAGTCGGCAGAATGGAGGAAAGTCCTGGATGCGAACAAGGATTCTGACTCACCCGTGGTTAGGATCCAAAATCCTAGGGGCAAAGATTGGGTCATGGGTAGAGCCGAGGTAACCGCTGACGGGAGGATAGTACTCCCAACGGAGTTGCAAAGCGTGGCTCAAAGAATGGTAAGAGTCATTTATAACTCCGAAAGTACGTCAATTGTTCTTTGCTTTAACTAATTCTTCTACTTGAACAGTTGGAAGTGGAGGAGGAGGTCAACTCGGGTGCCCGGAGTGTCGATCGACAAAATGATTCCTTGTCCGCGGCGCTCGAGAATCCAGAACACCCGGGTCGAGTAAGGGGTGTAGGGGTCTACAGGGGCTGGAAGGAGGTGTTCCGAGTGGAGGGAGAGAAACCTCGAAGAAATCTCGTGCCAAGGTAAACAAAGACGAGATAGTTGCGCAGATACGCGCGGAGGTGAGCAAAGAGTACGACGCAAGGTTTGCTGAGATGGAAGCAATGTTGACACAAATTAGATCAGCAACTACGCAGCCATCCGAGCAACCACCTCCCATTTCGTCGGGAATTCGGCGAAGTAGTCAAGCATCCGGCACGTGGGGCGCGAACGACGATTTGGATAATCTCAAGGTAATCAATACTTCTTCATAATCTAAAGGTATTTAAAACCTGTTTGCAACCTTGTTGGACAATATCGCATCACTAGAATAAACAACTTTTCTATAAATTTGCAGGACCCCAGAGCATGCGACCTCGTCCTGCGGAACGGCAGTGTTTCTATGATCGTTGCTAAGGGCGTTGTACATCCACTCGCCAAAAGTGTACACAATACTCAGCTAAGACCCGACCATGCATGCGTGCAGGTTGAGTTAGTCGTGGATGGATGGCAGCGCGTACCCCTTCCTGTCCCTACTGACGACGCGGTTGTGCTTGATGACGCACGGATGTCATTTGTCCAATGGCCCAAGAGTCAGATTGTTTTGGATCAGGTAATTCATAAAAAATTCATTTATTTTTTACATTCAACTCATTCTTTTTGAAATACTAGAATAATACATCTATAACTTGATACAGACACGAGGAGATGATGTTACCGGTACGGCTCTCTCACCGGTACGTCAGGAGGTGGCTTGCGACATCGCGCCTGACGCGCCACAATCACCGCCCCGTCCTATGGTCACAGAAGAAGAATACAGCCGTTTGCCCAATGATTTGCGCCTTCTCCACGACTACTTGATGACGGCGCCCGACGGCATGGAGGCTATCATCATCCCTGTCCCACCTGGGATGTTTCTACACGAAGGCAGGCAGCTCCTGCTGTCGTTCAGAGACTTCAAGGACCTCTTCCACCACTCGTCATCCGACAAATGGCTCGATGTTTCACACATCACCATTTTCCTCATGTTAGTGATATTAAAATATTTTCATTATTGTATAGAACTCAAATATATATTCTAATTACAATATGATGAGTTTTCAGGAAGCTAGTCCGAAACTGTGATGAGATGGTTGAAAGGAAGAACTTGTGCGTGTTTCTGGACCCCGAGAAAGTGAGTTCTACGGCAGCGACATATTATCCGGATATGGCTATCGAGTACATGTGTTCTGCGATGCATCGTGCTAAGGCGGAGGAGAAGAAATTCATTCTCATGCCATACCACGAGGGGTTAGTTCTAATCTTAACTTATTTGTTGTTATATTTTAATTAAAGAATTGTATAAAGGAATTAAAAGTTAAACATAAAAAAATGAAATCACACCATCAATCATAGCAAATACTCGTGTGACTTTTATATGCTAAAGTACTATAATTCTTCTCCTCGATCCAACAGCAAACATTGGTGCACGATTCTCATTGTGCCGTACTTAAGTGTGGGCATAATTATTGATTCTTGTAAGCCAGTAGGAAGGACCGCGGCTGCCGCCAAGTGCAAAGTTATCTTGCCTTTTGTGAATAAGTAAGCAATAATAATTCTATAGGTTTGCATTTCTTTCAATCATATCAAATTATAAAATTGCTAATTACATTCACTCACTTTTGTAAGGGCTTTTGTGAAATATATTAAAGAGGGAGGATCAGATAGCACGGGCACGGGCAAGAAAAGCAAGTTGAATTGGAAGTACATGGTGGTGAGCACACTTTATGAGTTAGAAATTTCATATCTTGTTAAAAAAATTATTGTCATTCTAACAAATGCCGCTAAATGTAAATTTCAGAGCCCGCAACAGAAGGAGGGTTGGGAATGCGCTTATTACACGATGATATTCATGTTTGACTTTGTCGAAAGAATACAATTCGAATTCCCAAAAGCGGTATGTACTTCATATGAATTTCCTATATAATAAGCAATTGATATCTACCTTTTCTGAAATACTAACTATTATAAAATTATAATTTTGTAGAATGTGACAAAGCAAGATCATTACTCTTCGGATCAGATCGACGATGTGCGGTGCATGTGGGCAAGGTGGTTTGCCATGGAATTTTGTAATCCTCGATATGGATTTGCATAATTTTGTATAATTTGGTGTATATGAATATTGTATAATTTATTGCATATGGATTTCTGGCTAATCTGAAAAATATGAATTTCTTGCTAATATGGATTTATTGCTAATCTGGAAAATATGGATTTCTTATATGAAATCTGGAAAATCTGGAATATATAGTTCTGTAACAAAAATGGCTAGCAAAACTGGAGGCTAGCCGAAAAACAAAAAATACAAAAAAAAAAAAAAAATGTACTTTCTACACGGATATTTAACTAAAGTCCGTGTAGAAAAAGGATAGCTACACGGTCATTTAGTTAAATGTCCGTGTAGAAAGAGGAGAGCTACACGGACATTTAACTAAATGTCCGTGTAGAAAGAGTCATGCTACACGGTTTTTTAGTTCAAAGGCCGTGTACAAAAAGAATCGTACACGGTATTTTAGATAATATCCGTGTAGCTCGGTAAATGGAGCGCGACACATTCTGGTCTTTGTACACGGCTGTTTGTGAAGTTATACGTGTAGAATCTTTAAAATTGCACACGGCCAAAAGTCCGTGTGTAGTTATTGAACTAATCGTACACCCTCGATTTAAACACGGTAGGAAATCCGTGTAGCTCTTCCTTTATTGTCCGTGTATAATCTCTTTTTTTGTAGTAGTGTGTATAGGTTCATATATATTTTTTCATTTGTTGTCATATGTCATAAATCCTTGATCATTTAAACAAGGGATTGGCACCAATACAAATTAAATCCAGCTGTACACAGCAACTTGTATATTACGTGCTGACCAAAACTTGTTAATTTCTGATCAGATGTCAATATATTATTTGGAATTCAATCCCTCGCAGTAACCATTTCCCAATTATTTTAATGTGTTAGTTAATTTAATATTTCTTGTCCAGCTGTCCAAGTATGCTTAATTATATAATATGTAGTTATTCGAGATCATTGAAAAAGAAAGTTCACCCTTTACTTTGAGGAAGAGACAAATTGCACATATTCCAATAATTCAGATCAGAACATCATAAATATAATAGGCACCTTTCACCATATATCTTAGACAATTATGAGCACATTTTTTTAGAAAAAATATGAGTCAGATTTCTAATTTATTAATCGGTGTTGAACATCTTTCGTCTTTATGCTTTCTTAACGTGCGCACTTTCTCTGAGCTGTTTCTTTAATTGATATCAAAACCCTAAATTTCTCCTATTTTAATTAAATGTTCCCAATCAATAATTAATACTCCGCCATCAGTTGTACTGTCTCTAATGTTTTCATCATTTCATAAGTACCAAATTTGCAAGAATTAAACGACATATATAAAAGGACATAAAATTGAAAGCGCAAAATTGGACCAGATGAATTGCCCATTTTATTATAATTTGAGTTTCGATTAAACGACCATAATTTCATAAATTTTCAAGGCATACTTTAGTATACGTAGGGCCTATTACAATCATGGAGAACATGTATGGGTTTAATTTTTTTTTTTCGTTGTAAACAACAAATTAAATCCAGCTGTAAACAACAACCAATTATACATTACGTGCTAACCACCATAGAGAAACAGTCTGGAAACAACAACTTATATATTACGTGCTAACCATAACTTGTTCTTTGTTTCTTTTAATGCTCTTTATCCGATTATTTTAATTGAAAGTGATTTGTTATGTAATGCTGTCCTCAAGATTACTGATTTAATGATTTAATTTAATGATTTAATGATTTAATAATTTGTTATGTAGCTCTCTAAAAAATCATACACAGCCTTTTTTTCCAAACAATTCTACACTGATTCTTTAATAAATATCAGTTATGATTCCAGCGGTCTTTTCGGGCTTTCAGAAAAACCTTCGAGTTACACGGTTTCATATAAAATTGGCAAAACCGTGTACAATGTGCAGTGTAGAATTACCATTTCTGTAGTAGTGTTTTCTGTAGTAATGTCACTCTATTTTTTAATTTATGAGATGTATGTATATTTATTTGGAATTAAATCCCTGATAATAAGGAGACCACATGTTTCTGATATCTACTTTCTGTGCTAATTAATTTAACCTTTCTTGTCCAACTGTCCAAGCATGCTTAATTATATAATATGTAGGTATTCGAGATCTGAGAAAAATAAACTTCACCCGTTTCTTTAAGGAAGAGACAAATTGCAAAAATAGTCAATCCAACGTCACAACAAGAAAGTAGGCACTTATCACGAGGGTACTCCGTCGCGAAAAGTACCGTCGCGAAAAGAAAAAGTGACTTTTCGCGACGGAATACCGTCATAACTGTGCTTTTTCTTTTCGCGACGGTACTTTTCGAAAATATATTAGGCACCTTTCACCATATATCTTAGACAATTATGAGCACATTTTTTTTAGAAAAATTATGAGTCAGATTTCTAATCTATTAATCGGGTTAATTACATTGTTTCTTTAGAGGTTTGAGTAATAACTCAATTATGAGCACATTTTAAACTGCTTCTAACCCTCATCCGGTGTTGAACATCTTTCGTCTTTATGCTTTCTTAACGTGCGCTCTTTCTCTGAGCTGTTTCTTTTATTGATATCAAAATCCTAATTTTCTCTGATAACATGGTGTCCAATTCTTAATTAAATGTTCCCAATCAATAATTAATATATGTAGTCCGCCATTGGCCAATTATTTTTGCTTATTGTAACTTAATTTTTCTCAAAAAATTATACATATTATCTTACGAAATAGTTAATTGCAGGATCAGTTGTATTGTCTCTAATGTTATCATCATTTCATAAGTACCAAAATTTACACAGAATTAAACGACATATCAAATGACATTAAATTGAAAGCGCAAAACAGGACCAGATGAAAGCCCCTTTTATTAATTTGACTTTTGATTAAACGACCTTTCATAATTATTCCAGGGATTCTTTAGTATGCGTAGGGCCTATTACAAATCATGGACAACAGGTAGAGGTTCATAATATTTTTTTTTGTCATATGTCATATATCCTTTATCATATAAACGTGGCATGCAGTCGATAAGAAGTTGGCACCAATACAAATTAAATCCAGCTGTAAACAACAACTAATTATATATTACGTGCTAACCACCATTGAGAAACAGCTGTAAACACCATAACTCGTTCTTTGTTTCCTTTATTTTCAAAGTGATTTGTAATGCAATGCCGTCTCAAGATAGCTGACTTAATTATTTAATTAATTAACTACATTATAGAAAAACAGTCTGTTACGTACCCGCCCTTATTCCTCAGATAATATTTTTGTTTCATCGAATTTCAAGGAACAAAACTAACCAACAAAGCAAGAGAGTTTAGTAGGCAAGAAATAATTTGGGTATATTCAAAAATGGGGGAATTTCACGTATACCCCTCAAAAACTTCAGAATTACGTATTTCTGCCTCTAAACTTTAAAAACTCACAAATTTATCCATTTTATTGTCTTTTATATTAAAACTCATTCTTTTACCCTTTTATTAAAAGAAGCACTATTCCAAAATTAACATTGTAATAATTTGTTGCATAGGTGGTATTATATGCTTATTTATAACCATGTTTTTAATAGCCCATTTTTGTTGGAAAAAGGGATCCCAAATAGTCCCCTACCATTTGTGGCCAAAAATTTTTGAGTTTCAAAGAGTGTCATACAACGATATCCTCATGGCTACGGATCATTTTTCGTCAGAGAACCTAATTGGAAGGGGTACTTTTGGAGCCGTTTACAAAGCTCCCATGATATTTGAGAACGTGACAAATGTTGTTGCTGTGAAGGTACTAATTAAATCTCAACAGCATGGTGCTTCTAGAAGGTTTCTTCTCTGAATGTGAGGTGCTAAAAAAAAGTCAGACACAAAAATCTTATCAAGGTTTTAATTTCATGCTCTAGAACAAACCACCATGGTAATGATTTTCAAGCTTTAATTTTTGAATTCATGCCTAATAGCAGCTGAGAAACATGGTTTGCATATCGGTGCAAGTACAAATATGCCATTTAGGAGTCTCAGCCTCATCCAGAGGCTGAGTATAGCAATCGATGTTGCGACAGCTTTGGATTATCTTCACACCCATGGGCCCACTCCAATTGTACATTGTGATCTTAAGCGTAATAATGTTCTTTTGGATGATGACATGACTACACATGTCAGTGATTTCGGGCTTGCCAAATTTTTGGTTCAACCTGATTTTATGTCTTCTCTGTTGACAGGAAGTACAGTTGGACTTAGAGGTTCCATCGGTAATATTCCCCCAGGTACAAGCTTATTCTGATGAGATATTAATTTTGTTTTTAGTATATAGGTATAAGTAGTTTTTTTTAAGGTTATATAGGTGTAAGTAGTTACGTACTACTTACAGAAGGTGTGTGTTTATTATTTATTTTGACATTTTTTACCCTATCATGGTACAGAAAGAATGGCTTCAACAAAATCTGTATTGTCTCATATGTTCTTTTAATTATCTTAGTCGATGGTATGGTACCAAACCTAATTAGCACCTAGCTGTTAATCAATAGTGAATATAGTAAGTGAGCACAAGCTTTGACAAAGCCAAATTAAATCAATAAATCTGATTAACCTTGGCAACATATATAGTGAAAAAAAGGGAGGTCAATTCCTTTTTCCCTACAATATCTGGCACGGCTCGTATGTTTGAATTGAAAAGGAAAAACAACACTATGTTACTGATCTTGCTGCATCATTTGTAGAAGGGTGTGATTGTAATTTGTCATTATTTTAGAATATGGTACGGGAGGTAAGGCATCGGTTGAAGGAGATACATATAACTATGGCTTCAATTGTACATTGTGATCTTAAACCTAGCAATGTGCTTTTGGATGATGACATGACTGCACATGTCGGTGATTTTGGGCTTGCCAGATTTCTGGTTCAACCTGATTCTATGTCTTCTATGTTGATAGGAAGTACAGTTGGACTTCGAGGTTCAATCGGTTTTATTCCCCCAGGTACAAGCTTATTCTTATGAGAAATTAATTTTGTTTTTAGTATATAGGTATAAGTAGCTACGTACCAGCTTACAGAAGGTGTGTGTTTATTACATGCTTTACCCTATCATGGTACAAAAAGAATGGCTTCAACAAAATCTGTATTGTCTCATACATGGTGAATCGGCCGGAATCGGAATCGGAATCGGAATCGGAATCGGAATCGGAACCGGATACTTGACCGTGGAATCGGAATCAGGTGAATCGGCCGGAATCGGACGAGTTGACTCGGTAACTCGGATTTTTTTGGCAGAAACTTGTTTTGTACTAAAAATAAGAAAATATTGGTAAAAAATTAAATTGTCCAAAAATTATGTTAAGATAAAAAATTACACTCATATAATCCTCTAGTATAAAGTAATATAATATTATACAAGCTTTACAAATTCACAATCAGAACACAAATTCTACTGTCATAAACTATGTCAAGCTAGTTGTATCAACTCGTCGTCCTTTGTATTAAAAATGTAGAAAAAATTATTGTACAAAGATAATTAGTCAAAAAATAATGGTAAGACTACATCTTACAAAAAAATAATCTACTGATATAATAAATATAAACTTTGAAAATCAGCCGATTTAAAAAAGTGATGCAATAGCCTCCATATTTATTATTATTATTATTATTATTATTATTATTATTATTATTATTATTTTGCAATTAAATAACTCGATGTAATTAAAAGTCGTACTAATAATGAGACATAAAGGAGTGTTTGATGCACATATAGTCAAACTTTGATGCAATTAATATCTCCAAAAAAAGCTTCACGTATACACATATAGTCAAACTTTGATGCACATATAGTCAAACTTTGATGCACAGTATTAATATTATAATAATTTAACTTTAACTTCATGGATGCAGTGTACTTAACGTCTTCTCCAAAAAAACTTCTCCAAAAGCTTCTTCTCCAAAAAAACGCTTGACTCGGCTCATTTTCAACTTGAATCGGTCATTTTTGCCTTCAATCGGCTCAACTCCATGTAATTAGGGGTTTGACCCGAACAAAGGTAGATGGATGCCACGTGTCATCATCAAACTTGATGAAGGTCGCTTGGAGCGTGATAATGGTACTTTACGGCATCTCACCTTTTCGCTCAGATATCAGCATAAGAAATGGATCTGTATTCAAGTTCTGGTCTGGGTTTCATTGGGCTAGGGGTTTAGATTTTGTTGGGCTTTGGATTTTGTTATGGAATAATTGTTATATTTTTATTAAGTAGATGTCTTGATCCACGCGGCGGATTAAGACATCGGTTGTGATTAAAAGATGAAATTATAGGTTGAATATCAACGCTCTAATTAAATAGTTTGTATTCTTTTGATTCTATGCATCTTTTTTTATATGTTTTCTACGTGTAGAAGTCTAAATTTATTTAGACACGTACTCACCACGTGCAAATTGTATCATCTTTCTAATTAGAAATTTTTAGATTAATTGATAATTAATCGGTCATGTCTTCATTTCTTTTCATTTTTTAAATGTTATATAAGAAACTTTAGATTGATTGATAATTGATCGGTCATGTTTTCATTTCTTTCCATTTTTTTTATATCTTTGAAGGAATGTTATCTATTATTTAATATGTCATTTTGTATGAGATTTTTATATGAAAATATGTCAAAAAAAGCCCAAAAAAAAATGTATGTCATTTAATGAAATATGTCTTTAATGAACGTTATTTACTTGTAGATGTTATTTAATATGTCATTTAGAAATGTTATTCTTTATTTTGTCTATATTTTTTTATGAAAATATGTCATTTTGTTTGAGATTTTTTTATTTGTTCTCTTATAATATATTCCATTGTAACACACGGGCACGATACTAGTATATAATGTGTACATCTTATTTTAATAGCTGGATCGATCAGTTGTACTGTCTCAAAGTTATGAACCTTTAATTCATACGTAGTAAAATTTACAATGAATTTAATTAACGACATATCAAATTAAATGAGCTTTCATAATTCTTGAAGGCAGTCTTTAGTATACGGCCAATTGCAACTCATGGAGAACATGTATAGGTTTTTATATCCTTAATTATATGAACGTGGCATGCATGCAGTCTTGTATAAGGAGCTTGCACAAATTAATACATATTAAATCCAGCTGTTCAGAGGCGGCACTTATATAATTTGTGCTTGTTATTTGTTTTCTTGAATGGTCTTTACCTGTTTATTTTAAAAATGATTTGTTATTTTATGCCGTCCTCATGATAGCTAGCTTATTTAAATTCATTACAATTCCCACCTCTGCTCATGATAACCCTTCAGTCAATGGCAATCCATCGATTTGCAGTGATTCCCTATTTGTTTCCACCAAGGGCTCAGTTCCAGTCATTCCTACTTTAGGCCCTGTTCGGCTGCAGTAACAAAGTTACTGTTCACGTGGGAAAAAAAAAATTCACTCAAACTTAATTTTTTTTTTCCCACGTGAACAGTAAAATCCAGTTAAAAAAAGCAACCTTCCCTTTCCCACGCCCATTCCCCTGATGCAGCCGAACAGGGCCTTATTCTCTCTTTCCTTTGTCGGCTGATCTATTGAAGTCAATTCATGAAATTCCTCATCTGATCTCCACTTCCCAGATTTCTCCAATTCACGAGTGCCTTGAGTTGCCACTCCTCCCTGTAACTTCATAAATTCTCTGCTCTTACTGAAATTCGAGGCCAAACTAATAGATCGCAACACTCTCGGCTTCTCCCCCTCGGAATTCTCCAAATTTTCTTCTTTAACATGCTTTTTCTTCAGGGGCAACTCAGTAATTTTACCCTCACGCTTTTTCTCATGCAACTCCTTGGCTGTCTTTAGTCTTGCCTGTGCAAATTCCATTGCCTCCTTCATGGCATCCAATTCAGGCCCAAAACCTGGTGGAAGGGACTCACTTTTCGAAAATGTCTTTGGCCTTGATTTCAATTTCGGTTTCTCCCTCCTGTCAAGCTTCAAATTAGGCACGAAATCAAAATTTGGCGGCAAAGAATCACTTTTCAAAATTGTCTTTGGCTTCTCTTGCTGAGTCAATGGTGGCTGTTCGGCTTCTGTACTGAAATTCAAAACAAAAACAGATTTTTGCAATGTGTTTATTCTCTGCCTCTCATTTATTGAAGTTTTCGGGGCTGGAGGTGGCAAGTTTGCGGATCGGGTTAGGAGATTGACATCAGCTACATCCAAAAACGGAACACCATGAGAAACTTGTTCTTTGCTAGATAAAGATTGACTATTCAAAGAGGATTTAGGGTTAGGTTTCACACTGCTTTGGTCAGTAACTGTATCCTCACTGACAACGAGATGTTCAGGTAATGGGTTGTTCTGTTCAATAACAAAAGTAAAACCCGTTTCGGGCTGAGGTACAGATGCAGTCGTGTGAAGCAATCCGTGGGCCCGGGTTCTGCTTGACTTGTTGTAGGATGTGTTGTACTCCTTCGGGGTCTCGTCAGAAGCCACAGAGAAGTTTTCATCTTCCAAATATGGAATGATATCCTCATTAGAGTACTCTTGGATAAATGCTGATGGGTCTATGGTCTGTGGGCCCGACCTACCCTTGACCGATGACCTAAAATTTTAAAAGAAAAATAAGAGGCAGATGAATTAATATATGCTAGACAATTTACAGGTGTTAACTTTTCATGAAAAAGGCACTAACAAAATCCGAAAACACTTTATGGGCACATAGTTTTATTTTAAGTCTAATGAAACCCTGAATTTTGGATTTCAGAAAATTTTAAATGTGTATACCGCATTGCATCGAGGTGTTTTAAGGACGGCACATATTGTTACCGAGTATGGCAATCAATCAACCAAATCACCTTTACAAGGTAAATAATTAGATTACAGATAGAAAATGTATGATTCTCTAATATACATTTCGGGGGAGAACGCAATCAATTTTCAGCCTGCATGCAATACAAATACCAAAATCTGAAGGGTAAAAATGCAAAACATGTTTTTTGAATAGGATTCCCGCGCGAAAATTATTTATAAATAAAAAAGACGCAGATCATTGGTAAACAAAATACTTCAGCGGAAAATTTTGATTGACAATTTGTATTACAAACAAGATCAATAAAATTATGCATGCACATTTTCAGTCTAAAAACTGCCTTTTATTTTGAAACATGGAGAATAATTGGCAAATAAAATTTTCCCCTTAAAATTTAAACTGCAATTTACAACTTCTAAAATCAAGAGCTGCATATTAGGACCTTTCGGTAACAGTGATGACTAAAAACAGCATTTTAGTATGAATTTGTACAGTCCAAACTGCATTCAAGAGTCAAATGAAAAGGACCTACAACCTAAACAGTATCTCACCAACAAGTTCTTTGCCAATTAAATAATACACCAAAAGAGTTTAAGCAAAAGACATAAATTAGCAATGCTAATTTCGTAATCTTCCTTTTTCGCCTCTTTTTGGGTTTATTTCTTGTGCCTCCATGAAAATTATAAAAAGATTTCTGCTTTCTAACTCCTTCAATAAACTAAATTCAAAAGAAATAATCAAATAATTTTTATATTTAACATAATTTCAGCAAAACTCAATTCTAAATTACATTACTTTCTTCGTACTTTGCTAAGTTTTCCACTATGAAAGTCTGAAAGCCAAATAAATCAAAAAAGAAAAACCTCCCTCGTCAAATTGAAGCTTCCTTTAATTACACAGAAAACAAAACCCACAACCAAAATTAGTAAAAAGAAAAATAGAAACCAAACCTTCCATTTGCAGAAGCGAAATGCATGTCTATCTCTCCTTCATCACTTTCTCCCCTTCCAAACAGCTCCTCATATGGAACAGCAAAATCAGAGAAGTCGCATCTCCCAAAGATCTCCCCATACTCCACACCATTCATATTCTCCCCACTCGCACAATCCCAGCCGTCCATCTGCCCCGTTGGAAGATCAAGAAACAGGATGGAGCAAGAGACCGAGACGCCGCCAAACACCTCAGCGTAGTCGTCAGGTACGCCAGAGAACGGTACGGCGTGTCTAGGGGGTCCACCAAACACGTCATCGTAGTTCGTCGTTTGAGGAGGAGGCTTCTTGGCGCGGCGGCGCTGGTGGTGGTGGTGGCGTGATGCTGCTGTGCGGTGGCGGAGGGAGGTTTCCTCTAGTTCTTCCTTCATGGGAACCAGAGATTTCACACTTTACAGGAATTTTTCTAGGGTTTAAAGCAGTGGTTTTTTGGTTTTGGGTTTGTATAGAATGAGAAGAGAGAGGAGCAGAGGTGGGAATTGTTTTTTTCAATTTTGGATGAGTGAAAAGCCAAAACTTCCAGTGGAGAATGGTGATATATATGGACCTCCGAGATGCAAGGTTCCATTGTGCTCCGTAATGGATTGCAGATGCACTGGCAAACAAACTGATATTAATGAAACATCCCACGCACCAAGTCAACTAATTAAAAAACCACATGCTTACATATATAGGAAATGTACCATATAAAGACCATAACCTTTTCTATACTATAAAAATACAACTTGCAACTTGTATACTCAAAACATTCAAAAAATGGATAAAGCCAAGTCAAAGATCTAAAAGGTGGATTTACTGGCGAGGCATAAGAGAGAATAAAATAGAAAATACAAACGGGTCGGGGAGGAGAGGAAGGGGTAAAATGGGTATTATGTACGAACTTCGGTGTTTCAACATTAATACTGGAGAGTTACATGGGCAAATAAGAATGAGTGAGGCTACGGTGCTATGCATAGCACCAATTGGGTCCGTGCTACGGCTCAAAATTTGACTTTTCAAAATTCTAACGGTCGATCCGAACCATTCAACATGATTATAAAATGAATATGTACTTGCAAACCAAATTTTACATTTTTTTGAAATTTTTTACTATTTTTTCGAAAATCACTTGATCTGAACATTCTGGACCATCCAAAAACAGCCTATCTAAAAAAATAGTAAAAAAAATTTGAAAAAATGTAAAATTTGATTTGCAAGTACATATTCATTTTATAATCATGTTGAACGGTTCAGATCGACCGTTAGAATTTTGAAAAGTCAAATTTTGAGCCGTAGTACGGACCCAATCCGTGCTATGCATAGCACCGTAGCCTCACTCAATAAGAATAGTTTGAAAAAGTTGAGAAACATATTTCTAGACTGATTAATTTAAAATATAATTTAAAATATATTCAAAGCATTCAAAGCACTCTTACTTGATCATGCTAATATAAAATATAGTTAATGAGTTCATTGAAAAAGAAACTTCACCCGTTAATTCGAGGAAGAGACAAATTGCATTTAAAATCGATCAAATAATTCAGATCAAAACAATATTTGACCTGATATATATTATAGAATGAAATGTTCCCAATCAATACTCCATCAGCAAACCATTTGCCAATTCTTATTGTGGATAATTAATTTAATCTTTCACTATTGAGATTAAGCTCATTGTAACTTTTTCTCAAAGAAATAAACATAATATATTTTGAAGTAGTTAATAGGAGGATCAGTTGTACTACGTACCTCAATGTTCTCAACCTTTGATACGTATTAAAATTTACACTGAAATTAGCAACAAATTAAATCATGACCTTTCTTAATTTTTATAGGCAGTCTTGTCACAACCCAACAACGGGGTCGACAACCCGCCGCGCTCATCAGCAAAAGGCGATTTCTATCATTTTAAAGAATCACATATATACATATACATTATCAATGACATAACTTACTTTTTTTTTTTTTCGTTGCAAGTCCCGCAGTCTTCAAGTTCGAAATCATAATTCCTTATCTTGTGTTTTGTACCTGGAACCCACAAAGTGGAAATATGAGAGATTGAAAATCTCCTAGTGCGGTATTCAGTTCCAGTCGAGTTATTCTAAGACCCAACCAACTAAACCAAACCAATACCGAGCATAATTATAAAAGAGCAACATTGATCATCAAGCCAAATAAATAATTCACAACATCAAATGCTCACATCCAAATAAAAGAAACAATACACACAAAGTAATAATAACTGAAACAAAATTCAATCTCTTTTCCATGCATATGATCTGATTTAGGTACCCAAATGCAATGATCATGAATCTTACTTAATACACAAATATTCTTGTAAAGAAATTCTTTTAACATTTCTATCTTGCGATCCAGATTCGACAATTTTCTGACTATGGGTCATGCGCTACCACGAATACGGCACCTACACAATTTCTGTTATGCACATAACCTGAAATTGTGCGCTTACCACGAATACGGCGCCTACGTGCCTTCAGTTATGCGCTTCCACGAATCAACGGCGCCTACATAACTGGATCACGCGCTACCACGAATACGGCGCCTACGCAATTTCTGTTATGCGCTTCCACGAATTAACGGCGCCTACATAACAGAAATTACGCGCTTACCACGAATACAACGCCAACATGACCCCGGTCATGCGCTACCACGAAAAGACAGCGCCTACATGACCGGTCAAGTATCCATTACACATATGACTATATGTTATGCTTCATGAGAAATTATACTATGCATTCCTATCATGCATGCCACTGTTGACTTTAATCAATTACACATATGACTATATACTATGCTTCATGAGACTATGCATCCTTATCATGCCATCATTCACTTAAATCAAACTTATGATTCAATCAAATTATTTTAAATCATGTCATGCATCAATTTTAGAAAAGTATGATCATGCTTCCTAAGGCATTTCATACATTCATATCATACAATTGAAAAACTATAACAACTATCTATAGTATAACAAACAAACTAGAAATCAACAAGCAATTATCAAGGCAATAACAATCAAGCAAACCAAATCACTACCATATATTAACCTTACGATTACCAACAATTTACTTCTCTTAGGCATTTCACCGAACAGCTGATGTGCAGCAACACACCAGACCCGTACCAGTAATTTACTTCTCTTAGGCATTTCACCGAGCAGCTGGTGTGCAGCAATACACCAGACCCGTACCAGTGATGGTACAATAATCGCTCAATTAAATCACAATCATCAAGAAATCAACATGCGATCAAAAGCAAGCAAAGAAACCCACGAGCTTACAACAACAATTAAACAAGTTAGAAGGGGCTAGGAATAACTCGAAATCCGCACCTGTTAATGACGACACGACGTATCTCGAAATCAAGCCCGTTATTCTTGATCAACTACTTGAGTCATTCGACGAGTGGCCACAGGATCATGAGCAAGCGAGCAAGCAACCCGAGAAATCAAGTCCTTCACCTAAAGTCTCCTTCTCCTCACCGCTTCGTTGGGCTGCCGACACTCCTTTCTCCTCTCTTTTCTCCATTGTTTTCTTCCCCATATCCCCTCTTTTTCTTTTCGTTAGTTTCTATGTTCCAGGGTATACTGGATGAGTGAAATCCCCCCAAATGAACGGTTCTCCAATATCCACCGATAAAAAGGAAATAATGAAATGAGGGGTAAAGCGGTTCCTTTAGAAAAAGTAAAGAATAAATTAATATAAACTCTCTCTCCGTATTTCCAATTTTGAAAAGTTAATATTTATTGAATAATAATAATAAATGATGTTAGGTAAGAAAAGTGAGTTGTTAAGGTAGCTACATGTGTCCTTTTCATGCAAGTTATTTTATAAAAACAAATCACTAATTTTTATTCTTATCTAATAATTAGTAAGTTTGCAATAAGCCGCTTATATCTTTCATAATAAAACATTGTCATTTAAATATTAAGATTCGATTTACAAATTGTTCAAGAAATATTAAGATAATCCAAACTTAACTACAAACCTATATATTTACTTACGTGACTTTATGATCAATTAAGGACTAAATAGTTATTTTTTATTTATTAAAAGTTCAATGTGAATCTAAACATATTAGGACCTTATAAAAAAATTATTCAATGGCATGTTTTACTTTGTATCTAATAAAAATTTTCAAATGTTCAAAATTGAGATGTTACAATACCAAGGTAATAATAATTTCATCGATTATGTATTTTTACCTCATGTCAATTAATATTTCTTAGTATTCAAAAACTAGGCTGTTACAATTTTCCCTCGAAATTAATATTGTTTATCAAACTTCCATGAATTAGAGATATCCTCTTGCAACACTTGACACCCCAATTGAAAATGGAAAGTTTACCTCTATTACTTCTCATATGCTTCTTCTCTTTTCATTTTTCATCAAACAGTCTTTCCACAAATAAAACTGACAAGTTTGCACTTCTCTCCTTCAAGTCTCTCATATCTAATACATATCTAATAGCCCGTTCGGGAAATTATCATCATGGAATGATTCTCTTCAAAATTGACAAGGTTTTCTTAAAAATTATATTTTTACTGGGAAAAACACATTAAATATGCGCTGCCCATTAAATCAGCGCCCGTGGTAACTTTCAAATTTTCTTATAAAAACTGTTAACTTTATTTATTAATTGTTTGACGATGGTAAAAAAAAAAACAAATCGGTTCATGAGGTGGTGTGAGAAGACAATTTTGATTTGATTTCATACATATTCTATTCATTATGGAGTATGGACAAGAGCAGCAACCAATTGCGGGTCCCTTTCTTTGCACTGCACGGATCTTGATGCAATAGAAAATCATAGAGAGTTGCGCTTCTGGATTGAACAAGAAGTTGATGACTTCTTAATTAATAAATTATTTAGATTGAAGAGTCAAATTGAAATTTAGTTCTTCTAACCTCCAAGCCAGTTTATTATGTTTCAAAACAAAATGTCCCTTTTTCGAAAAAGCCCATTGCAATTGGTTCAATACAACCTTAAAGCAGCAAACTCAAATATTAGATGATCTCTCTAGCAGATACATAAAATAAAGAGCAAAGTAATGCTATGAAAATGGGCCTCGGTTGAGAAATGAGATGTGTATATTTTTCAAAGTATATATATATGGGCCCATAAATAAATGGGCTAAGAGTTGAGATAATGATGGGTCTTGGGACCAATCAAATCAAATAATTGGTTAGTAAGAAAAAATTAGAAAAGATTAAATTTCTTATATAGAATGTTTCTTTACAATAGTCTCCAAGCAATGTCAAGTTAAAGAGTACACATTTTGACTGAGCATTTTTTAATTTATGCAGAGCACAAGATATAAACAAAACTAATTAAGGAGGTCAAATGGTCAATACAGATTACAGAGAGTTCGGATCTCCTAAAGTAACTCAATTTTTGAATTTAGATCCGGACCGTCAAATTTGAATCAGGCCGCCAGAATATAGGATCCCTATGCGCTCCACTTTGGAATGCATGTTATCTTAAAATCAACATAGTCATCTCACCTCTGGACGAGACCAGATAGCAAAACTGGTAAATACCAAGATAGCAAAAGAAGACAGACGGCTACTTATTGCGCAGTTTATACTTTGGAGAGAAAAATGTGTACAATTGTTTCGAGACCAATACAAAACAATTAATGAGCTGTTCGAAGAAATAAGAACACATTGGTGCCTCTTAGAAGGAAGAAGCATAACAGTAGCATAGCCGGAACTTCTCAAAACCCTTCAACTTTTATTTTACTTTCTTTACTCTGTTTCTTCATTATGTTCTTTCTCTGTTTTTCTTTCACTTTTTATTTTTTTACAAAAGTTTTTCTTAATGTAAATATATTGAAGGGTTATTTCTCAAAACCCTTCAACTTTTGTAAACCAATCGCGGTTTTACTGTTGTTTTATTCATTAATTAATTAATTATGTTAAGGGATCTGATCGATTATCTTGGTTTAGGATCCTTTCTGGTTTTTCTACCTGTAATCGGTATGTAGCAAATACATAGTCCTGAGTTGGAATCATGTAATTATGTTCTTTGTGCAAATTGAAAAAAAAATATCGATAGTAATGCCATTTTTTTTTTTTTTGAAATCCTACGGTACTTACTGTTATGATAGTTTTAACATGTACATTCAATTTGTACATCAAAAGAGTTATGATTTAAGAATTTTTATTCTCATGTTATTTATTATGATCAAAGGATTCAAATCTTTTCTTGCCCTCTCTGCTGATTTATACGGTAAACATATATTATATTTCTCTGAATGATTTTTATGCAGTTAATAGTGTTTTTTATTAGAATTAAAGTATATTTTTTAGAATTAAAGTATATTTAAATTTATCTGAAATTAACTTTATAGGAAATTTAATTTATTATGAAATAGATATTATTTTTTTGGGAAGTTTAAAGGACAATTATAGTTATTATGTACATCTGTTTTATATTTAATAAATATTATTACATGTATTCTTAATTTCTCAAAATATATGTACTAAATTAGCTATAGTCGATCGTTTTGAAAGATATTTAGTTTTAATCTCGTTATTGATTATTAAAATAAAATTCTTGTTAGTTGACCATTCTCATCTTAATTTCCAGTGTATGGGTATGGTCTATGCACAGAGCATCTCTCTACGCACAGAGCTGTGCACAGGGTAAGTTTTGAATTTTTTAGAAATTGATGATAATATCGAAAATTTAAAATACTGAAGTTGTAACTAATAAATTTATCTTTGCTCTCCAGTCTTAATTTTCTCAAATGCCTGACCAATAACGGATGTCAACAAATCAAACTCCAATTGCCCTCAATTTGAGTTCGATTCGTAATTTTATGAAGTTAAAATCAAATTGAATTTTCAAATTTATGAGCTAGTTTGAGTTTGATTTTTTAAGGACTGAAGCTCATTTGTTCAAATCAAGCTAGCTTAATTTAATTAAAGAACGAGCATTCAACACTTAGATATATCAGCCTAAGTTTTGAACTGTGCTTTGATACTTGAGTTTGCCTCTCCAGTAGTTCCAACTGCAACTATCCGTTATACATTATATCCACAAATCCATTTCACTATCAATGGACAGCACGCATTTTAATCGCTAGTTTGGGGGACCCAGTCTTTAGTGTATGGTTCTTACTTGTTAGGCTTTTCAATTGGGCTGTCCAAAGGCCCATATTGTATTCCTGTTATTTCTTTTGAAATTATTCTCTGGCCTAGCCCATATTGTATTCCTGGTTTTTTTTTTTTTTGCTCGCTTTCATTTGACTACGTTAAATAATTCTTTAACAATATTCTTCAATTTTGAATTTGTGGTTGCTAACAAAGGAATAATTCTAGCTACAATAATATATTTTATTTACAAGGATAAAAATGACTATTATCGACGACAATATATGCAAAAATACCGACATACTTAATTAATCAATTTTAAAGGCTTAGTTTTCCTATGATTCATAATGTTATTGTAAAATAACGTTATACTTATACCGACACGGTTAATCAATTTTGAAACTAAGACTGAAAACAACTAACCTTTTGGCTCTATATGGCTACATTCTTTGTACGGGTGGATAGCCATAAACTGTATGACAAAATGCCTCAATGAACAAAATTAAGACAAGATTTTTTAATTATTGTTGATGATATAAACCATGGTAAAAACGTTTCTTATATAACCTCAGTGAAACATAAACAAAGAAAACATTTCATAAAAAAAATAATCCATAAAAAGTTAATATGAAAGAAACAATATTTAAATGATAAGTGTAACAATTGTAACTAATTAAAAATTAATTTAAGTAATTTCAAATTATTCTTGTAATGTAATATTCTACAAAATACATATATGAAATTAATAACTGAAAATAAAAGACGAACTGTCTGAATGTATTTTTCTGTGAGTAAGTAATATCTAAAGAATAAATATTATATTTGTGAACTGATTAGCAATGATGAATAAGTAATTTGGTTATGATTTATTATCAAACCGATAATTTAAAATTATATTTGATTGATATAAAAATAAGTTGTTACTCAAATGTATAATATATTTGGAGTGAATATTTGAAAATTAGAAATTGAAATTGTGTGAGATATAACATATATATAGGAATATATAATTGATGCTTGTAATAAATATATAATGTTCTTTTAATTACTTTTGGACTAATTTGTAAAGCATGGAAATTTAAAGGTTAAATTGCAAAGTGGATTTTTAAATGAGCCGTGGGACCCACAATTTATTTTCCCATTCTTATCTCTTTTTCTTTCTCTCCCACGGCACAGTCCTTTCTTGGACTTTCTTCTCTTCCTCCTCTGTTGTTTGCGCAAAAGAAAAAGAGAAAGAAAACATAGAAATTGAAAAGGACAGAAAGGGATTATCTCTCTTGCTCCTTGAGCAATCTTGTGGATTGATTTGTGCTCTTGCTTCCTCAGTCGTGTTGTGCGGCTATGGTTTATTCTCTTCCCTCTTCTCTGTTTACTCTCTGATCTGATTAAGAGTCGGTAAATTGTGACAAATGATAAAGCGAACCCTACAGTATTGTGAACAGAGTTAAACAAGTGGATTGATTGGAATATCTTCTTCTTTTTCGTTTGTTTTCTTTACCGGGTTTGAACCCGTTAGCCATTGTTGGATATTTAGTTTCATGTTTGTTCTTGTGGGCTTTGATTAAGACCTCCAAATGGTATTAAAGCTATTGGAAAATATTGGATTTTCGGTTTGATTAAAAACTCGAAACCCTAGAAATTGTGTTGGTACTGAGCACTGGTACCAATCGGTATCAGTGCCTTTTGTATATTGGTATGTCAGAATCAGTTTACGGGGACTTAATTGCAACAAATGTATAAATCAAGGTAAAATCAATAAAGTTTCTATGTGTTGATAATATTCCCTTGTCAAGGGGGGTTAAATTTTAAAAAGGGGAAATTCTCGTAACCTCGGCTGGAAGCAGAGAATGCAATATGAACTTAATTGTGGGCTTTGGGCCTTTGACTAGAAAAGGAGAATAAAGAAAAGAAGGAAATGCTAGAATTATTGGACTTGACATTCGGGCTTGGTACAGAAAATGTGAAATTGGAAAATAAGATGAGAATGCTTAATTCAATGGGCTCTGTAGGAAAATAAATGAACTTGGACCTTAAATTGTTTCGACATATGGACAGGATTGTCAGATTTTGGACTAATTGGATTGAAGTTGTATTGAGTTAGAAATGATTAATGAAGTAACATAATGATTTAATAACTGAACCTAGTCTTATAGAAGTGTCTAATTATATGACATTGAAACTAAACATAAATATTGATTGGAATGTGTATATTATTGTTAACGTAGGCATAATTATGAAAAAGACTGATGAGACAAAATGTTCAAGACAAACAGACTAATGGTGACCTCACCTATTGCCCTACGATATCAGGTGCGCGGTTATTGGATTTGTCTGAGATTCATGACTAGGAATTAAATCGTAACTCGCTGTGCATTTTGAATATTTGATCGACTGCATTGATTGAACTGTTGCATCATATGCATAGCCCAATACAATTGAAACTGAATTACAGGTAAGTCTGTTGACTGTCATGTTGATATTGTTTATTGATTGGTTGATTCTTATTGAAATCTGATGGATTGAAACCACAGTGATTGAATTGATTGAATATTGAATACTGTAATCCTTGAACCTCCGTATAGTGGATAAAAATGATTAATATATTGTAAAGTCTAGCTAGCTACTAGACTTTACTCCTGGACCCTTATGCGCATATGGTGAATGGCCCCAACTGAACCCTGTACCGGTTGGGTAGGGGATATTGAATAAAGATGAATTGTGACTGTAAGACTAATGAACTGTGGTAACTGTCTTATCAATGATTTTGTATTGTTTCTGTTAATCAATTGTCAAGATAGTTAGAACTGTCTTATCATTGATTTCTTTCTGATAATGACATAATTGAAATATTGATTATGTATTGTTTCTGTTAACAAATTATCAGGATAGTTAGAACAGTATAAGCCATAACACGACATATACATGTTATTGTATCTGTTAGTGTTACCAGACTAGAAATTGTAAAGTTAAGAAACCAAACATTACCAGACTTGATGGTTTAAAAGATTTTGACCAAAACCATTTATTCTGATAAGATTCTTAGAGTTTTGATTTATTTATGCAATTGTTATTGTTCAATTGGATACTGTTATTGAGCATTTGCATTCGTTATTATGAAATGAACAATTAGTTTCTTGTGCGGAGATTTCATTCTGAAATGAATTTCCTTCAAATCAAATAACCTCAGTGGCAATTAGCATTGAGAAATAATTTATTATTTCTCACGCGTTTCCCCTTGTGGGATTCACAAGTTTATTAGACGAAGATAGAGAAATGCTTTTGGGGTTATAATTGACAGCAGAGCCACCTAAAGGTATGAGATTTGAGTTTATTATATTTGATAGGGTGCAGAGAGTATATCTCTAGCATCATCTAATGTAAAGTGTCAGATATTTATTGTAAATAAATTGGAATATGGGAAAATAATGGATGCTATTGGCAATGCATAGAAAGATCCATGCGTTGCGTTATGTATATTGAATTGAAAATAGATGCGTAGGAATTGTCGCACCTCCGGATCGGAGGTGTGACATGTAAAGCAAAAGAAATTGAGAATATTTTTTTATAATTCTCGATAGTTCAGTTCGGCATAAAAATTAAAATAATGATTTCCCAATATAATATATACAACAAATTTATAGCAAACTACACTAATTTAGTATAATTTTGTAATTAAGTTTCAATTATGTAGGAAGTAATTGAACAAACAACTAAAGCTATATACATAGTTTAAAAATAAAAAAAAATATTATTGTAATATTTAAAAAAGTAAGAAATACAAATTTTGTCCCAAGAGGCATGCATAAATTTCTGATAACTTCATTATTGGAAAAATAGGGAAAAAATAATACACAAATATTTTAAAAATCTGTCAACAAATATTACTCAAATTCAAAATGATATACATATATCGTTAGATGATTTCTAAAGAATATCTCCATTCTATTATTAAGCATGTTGATGTCCTAATCCGCCAACAGCTACGATTGAAAGATAAAATTTCGGATTTAATATCAGCCCTCCAATCACATAATCTGTCATCTTTTGATTAAATGAATCTTTTTTATGGGTAGAAGTTTAAATTTAGTGAAAAATATACCCGCACCACGTATTGCCACACATATTGCCACACGTATTTTCGTTCTGCACCATTGGATTGAATTAAAATCGTGCAGATTTGAATCTCAGGTGCGCAAATTTTTTCGCTGGGGCATTCGCTGGAGGTGTCCAGTCACCTCCCCCAGCGAAATTTTTTGTTGTCTGTTCGACTGTTCCCCTCCCCGACCCTTCTTCCCAATGAAGAAAAAAACCCTAATCGCCGTTGTTCTCTCACTACACCGGCACCCTCTCTCCACTGTTCTCCAATCAGACCCCCACGCTGGCGTCTCGCCTCTACTCTAGATCATGGGACCCTGCACCGTAGTCTCACGCTGAACCCTCTCGAATCAGCGTCCTGACGCATAATCTCTCGCGATTAGTTCCTTAGTTAACACCTTTCAAGGTAGGTGTTTTCTCACTTGTTTCTTAGAAGATCTTCTTTTAACTCATCCTCTTGATTGATTTGGTCATTTTTAATGTATATGCCATTCTTTGTGCGCGATTTTTCGCTTTAGATTTTTTTAATCTTGTTGTTATCTCCAATTTCTACCAATCTGTTGCTATTCTCCGTCTATAAGATATTAAGTTCAAGTAAATTGCACTACTCATTAATCTAGGTACTAATTTTAGGACAACGATTGTAATAGCGATTCAAGTAAAAATATCTGAGTGTATGTAGTTTTTGCTTTACAACAGGAATTTGGGGGCATGGCAACTCCTAGGTTATCATATGATAATTTTATTTGCCCTTTAAAAGATTTTTTTTGCTCGAATTGATTGATGCTTTTGGTCTGAAATTCATTTCCTTTGTTGAAGAACACAAATAAGGCTCCTCCTCCCAAGAAGAAGTTTGAAAGTAGCAGTTCTGACGACTCTTCATCAGAATCAGAACAAGAGGTACTGTTTTACTTGGTCTTCTTTTGTGTACCTTGTATATTTCATTCTATCTGATTTTTAATATTGCAATTAAATTAATTAATATGTTAAGATTGCTCCCAAGAAGGCTACAAAACCTGTGCCCACAAAGGCTTCTAAGAAGGATTCAAGCAGTGACAGTAGCAGTGAAGAGGACTCATCATCTGATGATGTAAGTCTTAATTCCACGGTTGAGTTATTACTAGACCAGTACCAGTAAGAGCATCTCTGTGGTTACCTGACGTACGGGTACAATATCAAATTCACTGGTATTTACATGGTATAAAAATTGGTTACAGTGTTATTATGTAAGAATGTTATTGGGTAGAACATATTGTTTCTTAAAAGGTGTTGAAATAGAGAAGGTTTTAACTAGGGGCATGTATCAAATTGCTGCAATTTTTGTAGGTTCACACAAATACCATCTTCTGTTATTTTTGTAGGTTCACACAAGCTGTTCGAGTAATTGCTGCAGAGAGCAAACAGTTATGAGCCGATCTAGCAATAACTTTTATTTAGGATTTCACAGAAAGCAAACAACTTTGATTTGCCTTGCGGATTAGGGTTTCGAATCCTGTTCAAATTGTAAGCTCCGTTTTTTTTCATTTAGAATGATTTTAAGCTTCTTATTTTTGTATTGATGTTGCCTAAATTTTGGTCTTCATTTAAATAACAAAAGGGTAATAAAAATATCAAATATGTGGACTTTTTTCTTCCATGGGGTCTTGGTCTCTAATGAAACAAGCATCTAAATAACAGAAGCGTAATAAAAATAGAACTAGGGGATAGATTGCATAAAGTTACACTAACAGTTGACAAGAACTTGCTCTACATGGATAACTAGCCCTTGATTCTAAATTTATTACTTTGCTGGTAAAGAAAATGGAAAGATCAAATCCTAAAACAGTCTTTATGTCTGAACCAAGTCAGGCCCCATGTCCAGACAGTGTCTAAACATCAATAGTACATATTAGGCATGGGTGACCAGCAAATAAAACAAAGGAAATGGATGTGAGGCATGACTGGTACAAACAGGCTCCAAAATGCCCTTGAAGACAAATCAGAAAATCTGAAATAGCTAGGGATAGAACTAGGCCATGCCAGTTTGCAGTGTTACAGAACACATCATGCCACGTATTTTGATATTAAATTTTGCATTTTTAGGATTTTCCTACTATTTTCTAGTTATTTTTGAATCTCAATTTTTAAAATCTTTTTTTCTGTTATTTGCTGCAAGGTAGAAAGCTGGTACCTTAATTTGCACTTTAGAAATCACTCTACCAGTCAGATTTCTGTATATCCAAAAATCCCACAATAAATCATGCATGTAGATCAGGTTTTCATACACATTTCCATTAAAAGATCAAAAAATTTGGTGTAGTAGTTTGTCCGGTATGAAAATAACAAATCAGGTTGCCAGAAAAATCATGAACTACTGGGTTGTTGTTGCAAAATTGAACATAAACCATATAAGTAAAATTCCTAAAAATCTGAGAAAAATCTGAGGACTACTGAACATCATTTAGAAGGACCTTGTAAAATGAAGTTTCTCGAAATCTAACTCCTTTTTGCAAAATTGTTTTAATTTATGAGGCTCCTTTTACTTTGAATTGTTGAAGAAATTAAGGGTTGAGGCCTTTGTGTTTTAGATACATCTTACGAATCGATGATTTAGAATCAATTCAACCCAATGTAATTTGAGACACTATCTCATGCTTTAGGTGCTAACAATAGTTACTGATATGTGGGGAAGCCACCTAAGCCTATACTTGCTCATGGGGAAGAGCATGCAAATGTCTCGACTAGAATTGCATAGTAATGGCCTCTTAATTAATAATGAATTTTACCTTCAACGGAGTCTTAATTATTATCCCTAAATTATCTTGAAGTTCCAGATCAAACACAAATTTGGAGTATTATGGTACAGGATTTGATAACAACTGTACAAGGTGGTGAAACCAATTGAGTTTTCCAATTCTTAAAAAATAAAATAAAGAAACAATCCAATGCAGTACATACAGAAAATGATAAATAATTGTTCTAAAATTTGGTATAAATCCTTGTAATTGAAATTTGGTATAAAATTTGATTTTAATTGAAACTTGATGTAATTCTTTGATTAGGTCGCAAAATGGGATAACCCTGCTGCCCGTGATATTGCACAGAATAATCAAGCAGTTCAAAAAGAAAAGCTTGATAGAGGGAGGACTAGATAGGTTAATATATTCTCTTGTAATATGTCATTTTCTTGTTCTCTTGTTGTCCTGTGTGTAAAATTCGGAACTGCAAAGGTGCAATATGATTGTTATACATATCATAAATTCATTACAAATGTTTAACACTTTTATTATAGTATGTGCTCCTTCATAGTTGCAAATATTTGTCATGGTAATATAAAATGTTGGAAGTGATACCTTAAAAAGTGTCAACACTACCTGATTTTCACCTTGTACATGTATTGTATGTGTAGAGGCAAAGGGAGTCGGGTGTAGTTTTGAAAGTAAATTGAGAATACGTGTTTTTTTATGGTATGTGTGATATTTTCTTGGCTTATAGAAGTATGGTTCTACAGTGGTACTACATGTTCTGCATAGTAATGCTTGGTAATTTCATGTTTTTGAAGGAATGCATGTGAATTTTTTTCCTAAAAAGTTTATTGTTCGTTTATGCTAATTTTAGGATAGAAAAAAGATCATAAATGGCATGAAGGGGCATGCTAGAAAGCTTGCTCTAGATCAATATGGGAGCCTTGTAAGTACTTGTTGCAATTCGTATGTTTGCAAACTTTTTTTTAAAGAGCTTACTAGCTGGGCATTATAATTCATTTTGTTATGTTAACATCTGGTTTAAGAGGGTCTCAGTTCTGTACCAGTTATAAAAGGTTCACCTCTTTCGTTACTTTTTTTTTTTTTGTAAATATTTTGTTTTTCAATATTTTTTGTACTAAATTTTATGCCTGTTCTTTGCATCTTTTTTTTTCTTTCTAACCAGGACTGCATTGATGCATGGTCATAGGGAAACACACACTTGAGCCGGTACTACATATTTTCTGATTTTTTTTTCTTCTTTGGTGCTTCCTAGACACTCAATGAAACAGTTTATTTGATTGAATGTGGAGAACGTAATTTCAATAGATTTGGAGGCACTCAACAAGTATGGCTTTATTTGATCATTGGTACTTAAAAATACAGAATCATAACATCATCAAATTATTATCAGAGATCACGGTTCAAAGTAATTAAAAATATAGAATCATATAAATTCTCTATTAGCATGTCTCTCAATTTTTAAATAATTAATATTTTCATTGATATGTTTTTCCTCTTACAATATTTCCCCGTTGCAACGCACGGGCACGATACTAGTACTAGATTTATAGAGATTGCAATTAAGAAAATAATGGAGGAAATTATAAAGAAGCTAACAAAATATAGAAATTAATTATTCAACATATATCTTATTTTACTTGTAATAGTCACATAAATAATCATAAAATAATTAAAACCTATAATATAATCAATGAGAACCCGAAACATTATTTAATTCACATCAAAATTAATTTCAGTAATTTCAAATTATTATTGTAAAACAATAGAAATTGGTAATATTTTCTTATAATTCTCGATAGTTCATTTCATGACAAAAATTAAAATAATGATTTAGTAATATATTTATAGCGAACTACACTAATTTAGTAAATTTTTGTAATTAATTTTTGATTATCTGGAGGTAATTAAACCCATTTGATTAAACAATAAATTTTGCATCTTTAAAATAAGAAATACATATTCTGTCCCAAGAGGCATGCATTAATTCCAGATAACTTCATAATTGGAAAAATAGTGAAAAAGTAGTATACAAATATTTTAAAAATCCTGCCAACAAATATTACTCGAATTCAAAATGATATACATATATTTTTAGATGATTTCTAAAAAATACTTGGATTTATAGAGATTAAATTAAGAAAATAATGGAAGAAATTATAAAAGAAGTTAACAAAATATACAAATTAATTATTCAACATTTATCTTATTTTACTTGTAATAATCAGATAAATAGTCATAAAAAAATTAACTCATTTGCAATGAGTACAATTACAATTATTAAATCTGAAAGTACATAACAATAGCAAAATTAAACCCAACAACCATGACAACGGCTAGGGAACATCAAACAGAAAAAAGGGAACTTATAAAATTATAATGAGACTCAAATCTGACCGTTCGTCTCTAAGCAGAGAGAGAATATGTATGATTATGTGGTGTCTTCGTCTTGCATTTTTTCCTGTAGTATCTTTAATGATGGACTTAAATCCCTGCTCAACATAATCCATATATACAATAATTAAGAGTAGTTAAATAAATTACAACAAAAATAATAAAAAAGTGATGACAATCGAAAATAATGTGCTGCACCATGCAAAGTACTATGAACATATCTAGATGGGTTATGATGACAATCGAACTAAATCTGTTACAAAATCTTACAACAAATTAAAGATGCATGAGATTTTACCTTGTACGCACATATGGGATATGCTTAATTTTGTGTACATCTTTTCCTTGCATTTGCATACCTTCCCAGAGCTCACGTGAGGGCCTATAAACTGTTAGTTCTTGAAGAGTCTGCACCTTTTGTAGCTCGGGAAGTACGTGCAGCTTTTCACAAGAAAGGATTTGGAGCTGACGAAGGATGGGCATAGCTCCCTCTTCTATGTCCCAATGATCTAGGTTGCGCAGCCACCAAAGCTTCAGTTTTTCGAGGTTAGGAAACCCTCCGGTTGAACAGATCAACTTTGTTCCCACATATGAGAAATCAAATAAATAAAGAATCCTGAGGCTCTGCAGCCTCCCCAATACGGGCATTGGATCTTCCAGGAGTCTAGAATATGTGAGCTGCAATTTGGTGAGGTTTGTTGGGAACATCTCAACACTTGGAACACATATATTTCTTTCCCAATTTCCCACGAGAGCTAGTTTTTGTATCTTCCCATGGCAAGGTAAGTCTTTTGTGCCATCAAATGGTAGAAACCCACATGTTCCAATACAGAGGTGGACCAACTGTTCTGTCCTTCTCAGCACACTCTTGAGGTTTTGCCACTCTTTTATAGCCCTTTCATTATCTAGAACATTCTCAATTGAAATCACTAACGTACGCAAGTTGATACAAAATCCTAATTCAACAACTGATTCTATTCGTATCAGCACTTTCATAATTGTATGTAGATTTGTATGCTTATCCCATTGTAATGGTAACTGGACTGCCCGGCTACCATATACATGTCTTAGAGTTGGGATTACGACATCACACAAATCTAGTGTTTTTTCGTCATTACCTAGTTCCGATTCATTCAAATCAATGGTTTCTAGATTATAGAAGGAAAACTTCTTAAATATATCATGTGGAATACGGCAGTCCCTTAACCCCAAGTACCTCAAGTGTTTCAAGCCCTCTGGCCACTGTCTCTGAGTAAACGTGGTCATATCAACACTCTGCAAGGTTAACACTCTAAGTAATCCAAAACCACTATAATTTAGTAGTCCAAAGCCACTATTATTAGATGATCTCTGCCCAAAACCGAAACAGAGTAAAGAATGAGGGTTTTCTGAATAAATGCCATCCTCCGTGGGAGTGCAAAATTGCAGTGCCGCACGGTGTGGCTTGCTAGCAGCTAGGTTGTTAACATCTTCTTCTTTTGAGAATACAGTGAAAAAGTTCTCATCCTTAGCTTTGCGGATAGCTAGATCCCGTAGAAGATCGTGCATACTACAGTATTTGCAGTAGTTGTTCCAAGATTTTTTAGTAACTTGAATCAAGCACCTACAACAGTAGTTTTCATATAAATTGACATCAAAGAAGAATAGAAATATTTTTTAATAAATAAGTAGGTATTTCTTAAGTGAAATTAATATGAAAAATAACGAACGGTCGAATATATCTTTCATCGATCCAAAAAGGAAGTTTGTATAAATGATGAACGCTTGGCTATATAGGTAGGTATTCCTTAATGATGTCCCGCTTATATAGCCGATGGTGCAGTGATAACAATATAAAATATATTTAGGCACCTCGAAATGCTGAATTTTAAAAAAAAATCTTACTCGGCTAATATATTACGTTGTATATAAATTTGTTTTGAGTCGATCTATTAAGTTGCATTATAATTTTTTCTATATAGATAAAAATTAAGAATGTTGGTATTGCATGACGGTGAAGCAATTAATGAAGAATATGGCTGTCCTCTTTCATTTAGATATAAAGTCTAAAAATAATACTAATGGCAATAATTTGTTATTTTGAAGTAGTATGGAAATATTTGTCGATAGGTTTTGTACTGTACGCCTTTGTTATAGTCAATTAATGTATTTACCCGAGGTGACACCTCACAGTAATGCTCTCTTAACTGCTAAATTAATTTTTGTTGGCATACCTAGCATACGCGTGCCTTGGAGTTGGGATATCTACAGCAATATATTGAGGTGAGAGAAATATTAAAATAAACTATTTTGACCTTCTTCAATTGTGTAATGTCTCAGTGCAGTAAACTGGAAATTTTTTATTGGTAGTAATTAATAGAAAAGAATATAGACAAACAGTAAGAGTATAGTAATATTTATATTGGTAGTAAGATCGGTAGGAATTCTACCGATCTTAAAAATAAAAAAGTTTGAATCGGTAAGAATTTTACTGATCTAAACCAGTTTTTTTTCTTTTTTCCTTTTAATATTTTCCAGTAAGATATATATTTTTTTATAAAAATAGATAAAGTATCTTAAAATTTAGATATATTAAAAACATTTCATCTATTTTTTGAAAAACTTTTCATATTTTATTAGAAATTAAATATAAGAATTTTCTCCATCTATACATCAAATTAAAAAAAGAAGTTAAGATCGGTAGAATTCCTACCGATCTTACTACCAATATAAATATTAATGTAATCTTACCATTTGTCTCTCTTATTTTCCACTAATTACTACCAATAAAAAATTTCCCAGTAAACTTAATCTTCAAGTAAAAGGTAAAAAACCATCGTTGGCCTTTACGGCTAAACACGGAAAATTGCTTTGAACTTCGTGCTTATTTTCTCTCTTTGACGTAGCTAGGTTTTTACAAGTTTTCAAGTTCGAACACAATAAAGATAAATTTCAAAATTTTAATCAGTTTAATTATTTAAAACAATGTTATCAGAACCAGACCGGAGATCGACCCGGTAAAGCTTCTGGTCAACGTTTTATCGGTCAGACTAGTGGATCAACTGGTTCAACCGTTGATTTTTTATATGTATATATTTATGAGATAGAAGTATTATTATAAAAAAAAACATATTTTCATACAGTGAAAATTCACACATACATATTAAATAATGTAATATGAAAATAAATTTATAAATTAATTAAAAGTTTCTCCCACAAATATAATAAAACTACTCATTTTATCAACAGACAAAATGATATTTTTAGGGAGAGAAAAATACAGCATTCCAATATTTTATATTTTTGTATGATAAGTTCTTTCAATTACAAATTTCATAAAATGTTAATAATAAGATAATAGCAAATATTGTTTCAAGGTGTATATTTAAACAATTTGTATATAAATAATTCTGCTGTATACTGTATACAATATTTGATTGACTTAGTTATAATATCTAAAATATCAGGGTTTCCTATAAAAAAATATATTAGATGAGAAAAAAGTATGCATTTCTTTTCTTCTGGCACGTGAATAAAGTCACGCACCTATAGTCTAGTCTATTAGTCTAGTAGAGCACATGTGACCTAGTCTTTTGCTCTTTCAATAAAATAACACATCTAAACCGAACCGTGGTTTTGTGGTCCACTGGATCCGGTTTTTAGATAAAAACCGGACGGTTTAATTAAAAATATCCGGTTTGATTGCACATCCGATCTTAACAAAAAACCAAAAACAAGTCCGGTTCCGGTTTATTCCAGTCAGACCGCCCGGTCCAATCTGGGTTTAATAACAGTGATTCAAACTGATTCTCTTAGCTTCAAAATTTCTCTTTATTTAATTGTGTACGGATGTTTCATTTTTATTGAAGTTTCGTAGGTAAGTATAATTGAATTTATATGTTTGACAATCTGATCCAATCAAAGCAAAAACAAGTTTTTTTTACTATGTTTCAGAGGATAGAGAATTACATCAACAAAAGCATAAATTGCAATAATAAGAACTTACAATATTAGCTTTGGTTACAAATAAAACATTTTAATCGTCATTTTTATAATTATATTCACTGTAATAAATTGAGTTATTATTTTCTACAATACTTTATGTTGTTAGAAATTAGTAGATAACTCAATTTTTGAACTGAAATTTTCTCTGCTATCTAATCATTTAGATAAATTTTTTTGGGGAAAAATAACATTTTGCTTTGATGATGAAATTTATAGCTAGTCAAGTCAATGAAGCGGTGAATGAAAATGAAGACCTCAATATGACCATTGAGAATAACGTTACTACTATATGCTTAATTTAAATGAATTTTAAAATTTTAAAGTTGTCAGTTAATTATTAAAATAGCAATAAAGTGTCCATTAAAAACTCTGTTTGACATCTATTGTTAAAATAAAATTGCTAGGAGTAATGACTTTTGCTTTTTATGGTATCGTATTCCCATTATGTTTTATTTCCTTACTTTTATGTTTTATTTCCTTACATTTTTTGGAATTTTTTACTATTTATTAAGCCACTTTGAAAATCGCTGATCCGGTGATCCAGAAAATTTTACTGTTTTTTACTGTTTACAGTGGATCAGCTATTTTCGAAGTGGCTTAATAAATAGTAAACAAATTACAAAAAATGTAAAATTTAGTTTCCAAGCACATTTCAATATTTAGAACATGTTGAACGGTTCGGATAGGTTGTTTGGATTTTCAAAAATGAAAATATGGCCCGAAGTAAACCCACCCATTTACTTCACTAAGCACAATAGCCCATATATATATATATATATATATATATATATATATATATTGTTGTCTTTTTCTAAAGTTAAACTTAATTTCAATTCCTTTCAGCGAGAACCGGAACATTCTACATACTAAGCACACTTACTATCTCGCGAAGTGGCACATGGATGCGACAAATTAAGATATACATCTAAAAGAAGCTTTTGTTTGCATAATTACTTGAACATGACTTTTCTTTTAGACTTCTATTTGGAGATTAGAGAATTTCTATCAAATTATTTCTATGAGGTACAATCCTTGACCTTTATGCATTAAAAGATACTAACTTTTGTGCAAATATTCTTATGTAAAATAAAATTTATTTGGTATTATCATTGGAAATTTTTTTTTTTTTTACAACTGGGGAGAATGCATGGGGGAATCAAGGAGGTAAAAAGGAGATCATGTCTGTACCGGGTAATGATTGAATTTAGGGGGAGTCTTTACAGAGGAATTTTGGAAGAGTTATTAAATTTGGTGTGAATGTGATGAGACTGGGCTGGGCCAAAAATACTCTGTTGCACTAGCTGGGACAAGTACCATAAAAAATAAAACTGAGGAGAGATGTACCTTTGCACTAGCTCTTCAAGGCATTTCTCAGCTCTGTCCTCTATTGTTCCAGCTCCATCTTTCGGTATGAATTCTTCAGCCATCCACATTCTTGTAACATGCTGTCCTGAAATCTTATAATCTTCAGGAAATGCAGCAAAATAAAGAAAACAATCTTTGAGAGATTGAGGCAAGTCTTCATAACTCCTGGCAAGGACCTGCGAGCACCGTTTCCCATCTTCGTCGTGCCAATCTATGGTCTCATCCAATGTGTTCCAAGCAGTGTAGTTGCGGTCCCTCCTTGCGAGGATACCACCTAGAACAATCAATGCCAAGGGTAGCCCACCACATTTTTTCGTTAATCTTTCGGCGACATCCAATAGATGAGGGTAACTCTCAGGTTGAACATGTTGTTGAAAAGCGTTTCTAAAGAGGAGAGTTAGACCCTCAGCGTCACTTAGGTAACGGAGCTTGTACGGTTTTGTGTTGCAATCTGCTGCTTTGGCAACATCAAGCGATCTGGTGGTAATGATCACACGGCTTGCATTGTACATATCGGGTAATGCCATTTTCAACTGCTCCCAGAGATTAATGCCCCACACATCATCTAAAACAATTAAGTATCTCTTGCCTCTCAAGGAACTCTTTAGCTTCACCGCTAAATCCCTATCTGTTACGGGTGGATTTTTGTTTTTCATGTGAGGTTTAACTTTGTAAAGAATTTCTCTCAAGAGATTATTTAAATTGTAAGTTTGAGAAATGGACTGCCATGTGCGAAAATCGAATTGTCCCTCCAATTTATCACTGTTTTAACAAAAAAAAAAGTGTTACATCAAGGAAAAATAAGGAACAGAACATTTGGAGTACATGATTTGTAACAAATATATTGTTAAGAGAAGACTCTTTCAAGTTTGAACCACGTCTTTGTGCCTAATTTACCATGCATGGAGCTAACAACATTTGGAGTCGTTATTACCATCTTGTAAATTCTATAAACCAAAATAGAGAGGCTAATTTTGATTAAGCGTACATATTACGGTGATTATTTATGGAACAAATTATCAGAACTACATATATTGGGTGTAGTTGAGTAACATTTATATTCATGTTTAATTTCATGTAGTTGAGCAAATCATCATAATTTAATTTCATGATTCACTTAAATAATCCAAATCTCAAGAAGTGATGATATTCAATTCTTCGATCTAATCAGGCAAGGAAAAGAAAGATAAAATTTTACCCTCTTTATATAAAAAAAAAAATTTAAAAGAAACGACATGCACCTTTTGTATACTTTTTGGGCCAAGGTAGTCTTCCCGAGGCCGCCAGTACCCACAATCGAGAGCACCATGCGCCTTGAAATACTGCTATCAAGCAGCTGCTCGATAATCTTTCCCTGGTCATCCTCAAGGCCAACAACTTCTGGATCATCAACATCATCAGAAGGTTCTGGATCATCAATATCATCAAGAGCACCCAGATCCTCAATTCTCAAGTCGGTTCGGCGCTTGTAAAGCCGATCGAGTTGCTCTATGATATCTTCGAGCTCGTCATGCAGGCCGAGCTTGTACTTTTTATAGTTTTTGCCTGCCTTGGTAAATTTTCTGACAACCCAGTTGGAACTTTCTGCACGGTTTTCTTCAATCTTATCCCGGAAGGTATCAATTACAGTTTCTATTCTGTTGGCAATTTCACTGACCTGGTTCAGCCACTCTGTTACCACATTATTTCTGTTACACTTGGAATCAACATCTTTGAGCAGCGCTTGGATCAAGCGAAGCTCCTTCTGCACCTGTTCGATCTGCCCACGCACGGCCTGCACTTCCCGAACTTTCTCGAGCAAGATATCAGCAAGCTTTACCAGCACTGAGGTCACAGCTGCTGCCATGTTTTCTGATTGTGGGAAGTGTCTTTGTTTTTCTTTTTTTCAATTGCGGGGGGATGGGTTGAAAGTGAATTTATCTTTTTTTCAATTCCGGGGGGGTGGGTTGAAAGGTGAAAGGAATTTACCTTTTTGCTTTGGAATGGTTGATAGAGCAGCAGTATGAGTGGGTATAGATAGACTATAGAAAGCTTTGCTGCAGTTTTAAATTTGAGAAACAATTGGTAGATTTTTCGTTTTCTATGGGCGGTGCTAATGTTATATCTCCTAAAAATAAAATAAAATTAGTTAATTAATTAAAATTTTGTCATCCAAATCTTCATACACTCGGTTTTAACATATTTCGTTTAAGATGTACGTACAAATAATATAAAGTTGTCATTTATCGAACAACTGTGCATCAAAATAACTAAAAAAAAAAAAAATCTTGCAATGTCACCAGTTTGATTTTGATTCGAGATTTTTGAAAAGTAATGTTATGTTATTGTGTTTGGATTTGTGAATAATTTTTCATGTTGTGGATAAAAGTTTCGGAAAAACTATTATCCGATATCTTAATATTTTTCCAAAAAAATTATCTTCCATCAGAAGCAGAATTAAAATTTTCCTATTATTTTGTAAATTTTCTTATTCTTTTGCAATTTTCTTATTGTCTATTTCCCTACTAGTTAAAGTACTAACACATTTTTGGAAGCTAGATTCTAAAATTATTGATTGGAGAAAGTTCACAGGCCAGACTAATAATATGCCATTTGACTTCTTCAAACAAATAATAAGTCATGTGAGCTAGTATCTTAATAGTTTATCATTAGCGCTAATATTTAACTTTGAACTTTTAATTTTTGTAAATTTTCTACGAAGAAAGTAGTAGTATAATGAATTAAGAGGAGGGTTCAAATGCCTTTCTGTTTTGTGTCTGCATCATACCTCCATTTTAAAATGTTAAAAACTAAAAAATTTAAGACACAAACATCAAAATAAAACTGGTAGATGTGATTCATGTTATTTTATCTATGTGCTCATAAAAAATCATTATATTTTGATTTGGTTTTTTATGTGAATCAATAAGTTGAAAACTCAATATCTATAAATTATCCACTTTAGTATATTTTTACAAGCTCTTGATGACAACCAAAACAAATTTGATATGTCATTTGTTTTGCACGTGCACAGATAAAATGATGCAGATCATATCCAACGGTTTTATTTTGATTTCTTAAGTTTAAAATTTTGAATTATTAATTTTTATGAAAAATAGAAGCACAATGAAAGAACAAAAAAATGGAGATATTTGAATCCTCGTTAATTAATGACATAGCCATTTGTTGCTCACATGTTAGAGATGCAAGTTCTAAGTACATTTAACAAAGCCATTGCAACTTTTACCAATAGAAAAAACAGAAAAAACAGAGTGTAACGGCTCTTTGGGTAGCTTTTATTACGGTTCTTTGAACCTGGGATTCATCATAAATAGAACTTACAAATGTATTGTAAAATAAAGATAACTCAATCAAAAATATAGTTTTTTCTTTTCATTTATTCTAAAAATCTAACATCAGAGGAACAACTTTGTTTTTGTTACTAACATTACTATTTATCTTTGTTCTTGGATGTAGAGCACAACACTCAATTATTTTGGAACTTCATATTTTATAACTTGATTGGAAAAAAAAGTTGAAAATTTTGTCATCTTCGTTTAAATAATGTTATATTTACCCTGAGCTTCCTTTCATTTTGATTACCTACAAGGTTACCAACAAATTTATTTTATAAAAAATAAATGAGGATGAATTATTTGACCTTGATTATTTTAACATTTTGATCATGGTTTCTGAAATTATTCAAGAAGCCGGAGACATATGTTAAAAGTATGTTAAATTAATAAACAATAAACAATAAAACATGTTATGTATACTATTTGGAGATTCTCAGCTGTCCATTTTCTTTCAGGACCGCTAAGAATTTTAGTGGTTTTGAAAGAAAATGGACCACCCAGAAAAAACATGATGATTCTATTATAATATGATTTTTTTTTATTTGATATCATGCGGGAGCCGAACAACAATTAATTATTTTGATTTTGACCTCATACGGGAGCCAAATACTGAAATTTCTGATTTCTGATCATTTTTTATTTTAATTAAATAGAAGATGTTATAATGTTTTTATTTTTTCTATTGAAATATTATAAATATTTTTATATTTCTTTGAAAATAGATGGAATACTATAGGATTTAATTTACAAGAAAGACTGTGCCAAATAATCTAAATCACCATTTTTCAGTCAGAATTTTTTGTGGCTGTAAAAAAATTTAAGTATTTCTTTGTGTGTTATTGAAAAAAAATAAAAATGTTTTGGATGTGAGTTATTGACCCCGTTTCAAAAATCACTTCTAGGTAGATAAAGAAATTATCATGGTCCTTCTAGTAAATTGATTTATTTCCCGAAAAGCTATTTTATATTTTTAATATTTTAATATTTTCCTAAAATCACTTCTCGGGAAATTGATAGAGTACCTTAGAATTTGAATGTACTAGAAGGACCATGATAATTTCTTTATTTACACAGAAGTTACTTTGAACCGGGATCAATAACTTAGATTTTTATTTATTTCCAGTAACACACAAAGAAATATTTTAATTTTTCTTACAATTGAATAAAATTCCGACTGAAAAATGTCGATCCGGGTTATTTGTCGCAATCTTCTAGTAAATTCAATTATATAGTATTTCATCGACTTAAAAAAAAATAAAAAAATATTTCTAATATTTTAATAAAAATTAAAGAAAATCATAAAATCTTCTAATTAAAAATGCGCTATGCAATTAAAAACAATAGGTCATGTAGATTATCTAATGTTCAACCGAATATATAATTAGAAATATCATTGGGTAACACTAAAGGAAGCACTAATTAGCACCTTTGTGTAAAGTAAGCACTAATTGGCCGCTTTAACACAAAGTAGGTTATCCGTATCACATAAAATAAAAGGATTGCAATAAAGTGCTTTTCTTCATGACGAAGTAACCGAAGAAATAAGTGCTCCACCAAAAAAGTGTTTCTCCCAAAATCTATACAGCATTTACTGACAGTGTGGCGGGTCACTGACGTTTTCACTTTGCCTTTCTTTACCAACTACTTGTTTTGTATTCCTATCCTGCAGGGATTGTAACTCTGTGAATGCCACATAGCATCTGTCATTCTACAATAATGCAAAAGACTTGAGATTTTGTAGTCAAGCTGTAGACTAGTGCCTTCTATTCTATTCAGTAGAAGAAAGAAGAAACTTCAAGATGGCTCTTTCAACCGCTGCCTGGACCATTGCTAAGTTGGCGGGGAATATTTTCAAGACAGAGACAATATCGCGGGGAATATTTTCAAGAAATAATATCGCAGAGAATATTTGCTAGAGGAAGCATTGTAATGTCCAGTTTGGGTCCGAACCAGATGTGTCCAGTTTACTTTTTATCATAATGCGAGTTTCATACAACTGCAGATGATTTTAATTATAAAAATTATATTATGTAAATGTGAGACATACATTTTTTAAAATATGATAATACATACATACATACATATATATATATATATAGGGGCTGGCTACTATGCTTATATAAGCATATGCCCACATATGCTTATAACTCATTTTTGCGTTTCCAATGTTCAAATGGTCGATCCGACCGTTCATCTTGTTCTCCATATTAATATGTGCTTGGAGACCAAATTTTACATTTTTCTGAATTTTTTTACTATTTATTAAGCCACTTTGAAAATTACTGATCTGGGTGAACAGTAAAAACAGTGTTTCCAAAATTCTGGACCATATGATCAACAATTTTCGAAGTGGCTTAATAAATAGTAAAAAAATTCAGAAAAATGTAAAATTTGGTCTCCAAGCACATATTAATATGGAGAACAAGATGAACGGTCGGATCGACCATTTGAACATTGGAAACGAAAAAATGCTCATTTAAGCATATGTGGGCATATGCTTATATAAGCATAATAGCCAAGCACTATATATATATATATATATATATATATAGCTTTTGTTAGAATAGTACAAGTACTTATATAGATAACTATATACTTTCAGAAAAAAAAAATATTAGTATATATATGTCAAAATTGATAAAATAAATATAGTAATCCTTCAAAACATCCTAAAATTTTCAATTAAAATGTAGTTAATATTAATAATAATAATTGCAGGAAGCCCTACTGTGGGACAAACATTGTTAGGAGTTGTGGTTTTATGGTAGTAACTTGATAGTGATATAACTAGGGTTTGGAGTTTGCCACTCTTTGAATAATAATGTGTGCTGCTAGATCCAGTCAAGTTTGCCATTCTTTGAATCACTTTGAAGTTTGCAAAACTATATATACAACCAAGGAATAAGTCTAAACCCTAAATTTAATAATCGATGCATGTAGTGGGTGGTGTTACGCTGATAAGAAATTCATAACAAATATGAATCGTATACCGTAAATTATTGGTGCATGTGGGTGATGTCCAGCTATTAACTGGTGTTGCCTGGGAGGTGTCCAACAAACTAATTAGTAATGACTTAACAACCATAAAATTCTTTAATAGATTATAAGCAAGCGCAAAATGACAACTCTAAATCCTAAATCCTGAACCCTAAATCTCTAATGAAGCAAATTTGAGAAATTATTTTGATGCAAAACTGAGACACTTAATTTAAAAGTTTTCTTTTAATGTTCGTTACTCTTTTGAGCAATTGTTTATATAGTTTTATCGAGTTAGGTCATTGTACAAATAATTATATGTCGGTTGAAATATCAAGAGTCCAATTACATTATATGGTTTTTCATGCTAGAATGGTCGATTCAACCCACTCAATACTTTCTATATATCAAAATATTGTAAGATAACAACCACTACTAGAATTTTGGTTTCTTACATTTCATTAAATAACACTTAGTTGTTACATGGGTGTGAAGAGCTCATGCAAAAGAAATGACATTTCTGACATCGTAAAACCTGTTGCATAGGTGTTCCTGGACATAGCATTTTCTATATATATTTGACCTCTCCCTTCAAAGTGAATATATTTTCTAAATCGCAGCAATAAGAATGATAGCAGTATATTAAAAAGGAAATGAGATACACAAATAATTGAGATACACAAATAATTCATAAACTTAAATTATAGAATCTTTAAATTTTGGTCTTAAGAATAAACATTAGAAAGTAATTGAGATACATACATAATAATTCACCAAATTGCCAGACAACACATTACACAAAAAAGTAACCAATTAATAGCCATCTTCATCGGATTCATCGTCGAGGGTAAACCAACTAAGTCATGCCTCAATTTCATGCATGTCATACTCTTGCTCTGTGTCATAACCTTCATCACCTTCATCACCTTCTTCTATGGGGTTTTCGTACCCGCTACTGTTTGTGGTGCATGTGATATTATTGGTGAAATCATATCTTAACATACCCTTCGAAATTTTTTCCTGCTTTCTTGCAATTATCGGTCATAATTAAAAAATCCAGCATTGGTTGTTAATTATTCAGATTACATAAAAGGTCACTTTAATTAGGTTAATCAGACCTTGCCATCAATATACAAATCAAGCCAATCCTTCACTTAACAGGAGATGCAAAGAAGACAGCACAATTTCAAGCTTATATATTTCACAGGACAAGAATAGAACATCGAATTCACCTTCAGAAATAATATTTACTAACTTATAATGATTTTTGCATTAACCACAAAAATTACAAAATAGCCCAGTGATATAATACCTTGATAAAGTGGTCTCAAGAACCAAAAGCTCCTGAAAATAATATGTACCTCCTGAAACAAGGGTAGTGACCATCTTGAATTTAGCTGCACTTTTTTTGTTTCCATTGCAAGTCATGTTCATGTGGACCTTTTCTTCACTGGTACTAGGATAGCTGAATGAAACTGTGCAAAATGTTAAACAAAATATAATTAAAATAAAATTCCTATCTGTTCGACAGACTTTACACACACATGATCTTTTGGGCATCTCACCTAGCATACAGTTAAAACAAAGAATTAGGATACTTGTACCTTCCATTTGTTTTATCCTTTTTAAGGACAGTGGAAGATGAGTTAGGATAATCATATTGGGGCTAGTTGACTAGTAACTACAGAACACATGCTATAACTCATAAACTTGCTAATTTTTATTATAATAAATTAACCAATAAATTTTTTTGACTAAAGAACTAGACTCTGTACAAATACCATTTAGGCTTCCACAAATACCTCTTGTGCAACATTTTTTGAGTAACATACTATATAGAGATTTAGAAATCTCAAATGTATTAGGTGCCTGTTCAGGTGCTGACCTATTTGTGTTGATAAAATTTCAGAATAACATACAAAGTTGGTAGATTTTTTTTTTTGAAAATAAGGCTCTAGGCCCGTTTCATATAGAAACCAAGTAAGTTACAAAATAACCAAAAGTATACCAAAAGCAACCACAAAAACAAAGAGAGATATAAGGCCATAAGTCGGCACAACAAAAAGCTGCTAATATAAATCTATAGATCAGACCAGCAGCCTACTAAAGTATATTAAAACAGATTTCAAAGAGAGCGGGAAACTATCTGGCGCTCAGTGGTAGGTTGTAACTCTTGCAACGGCATTTCCTCCAAGGACTTCGGGAGCCAAGCATTCTCTTCCGTAGCATGAAGCTCTGCAGCTCCCCCTGTCCAATAAAGAACGAGGTGAACAATGTTATGCACTATGGATCGAACAAAATCAGATGAAGAATGATTAAAGCAAATGTTATTTCGGAGAGTCCAGATAGTCCATGCAAAGGCACTAATGGATACCAGAAAACACTGTTTTGATTTTAATGGCAGAGCAAATCCAAAGTAGAGTACTTCCTGGAAGGAAGCCCATTCATGAAGAAAGTGTTGACAATCTCCAAGCCAGAAGAGAACTTGTCGAGCTTTGGAGCATTCAAAAAACAAATGATTAACAGATTCTGGTTCTGAGCAAAAATGGCATGTGAGGTCTCCAATCCAACCTTTTAAAGCTAAATTATCTTTGGTCAGAATTTTGTTATGTTGAACCAACCACATGAAAACCCTAATTTTTGGGGGTACTGGCAGTTGCCACCATTCCAATGCATACAATTCAGTACAGCCCCCAAAACTGAGAAAATGATATAAGGATTTAACAGAGAACTTCCCTGTAGAGTCCCATAACCATGTGATATGTTCCTGGGAAGGGGCCGTTGCAAAAGTGGAGATGATGTTTAACACCTCTAACCATTCATATTTTAGTACCCCTGTGAGAGTTCGAAAGAATTGAATACTATGTCCTTGCGATGCAATGACCTCATGCAAAGATATAGTAGGAGTGCTACAAATTGCAAACAGGAAAGGGTAAAGAGAGGCCAAAGAACAATCCCCCATCCAAATATCATTCCAGAATTGTACAGGACTGGAGGGGCCTACATGGTATTTAATGCCCCGATCATAAATAGAGGAGTTGGAAGTAACAGCATGCCAGAAAGGAGAAAAGGATGGAAGAGGGTGGTCTGAGAAATAGTTGAGTGTAATGGCTGCTTTCCATAGACCAAAACAGCAAGGGTCTTTAAATTTCCATCTCCATTTCCCCAATAAGGCTGTGTTCATTAAACCTAAATCTAAAACCCCTAAACCATCTTGCTTTTTGGGAAGACAAACCTGAGCCCAATTAACAAGGTGATATTTATGAGCATGAAGGCCATCACCTTGCCAAAGAAATTTTCGTCTAGCTTTGTCCAATCTTTGGAGAACCGTTTTAGGCAATTGGAAAATAGAGAGAGCATATAAGGCAATAGAAGATAAGGCAGAATTTAGTAGGGTTAGTCTACCACCTAGAGATAAAAGTCTGCTTTTCCAAGTTTGAAGTTTTCTTTCTACTTTATAAAGTAAAAAATCCCAGTTTTTAACCCGAAGTTTAGAGTTTGAGAGTGGAAGGCCTAAGTATTTAAAAGGAAAAGAGCCAAGTTTACAACCAAATTGTTGAGCCAAAAGTTGGGCAAAGTCTAGAGAAATATTCAAGGGATACATTTCAGTTTTAGCAAAGTTCATTTTTATTCCAGAGAGGGCTTCAAAACCCATCATTGTCCACCAAACACGTTCAATGTTTTGAGAATCTGCTTTTGCAAAGATGATTGTATCATCAGCATAGTGACAATTAGTCACAGCTTTATGTTGATGACAAGGAGGGCCTAACCCTTGAATGTAATCAAGAGTTCTACCTCTATTGAACATCTTACTTAGCGTATCAGCTGCTAGGATATATAGGAATGGGGACAATGGGTCACCCTGTCTAACACCTCTTCGACATTTGAAATACGGAGTAAGGTGCCCATTAATGTTAATGCAAGATTGGGAACTGGTAAGCCAAGTGTGTATCCAGTGTACCCATTTCAATCCAAAGTTTCTACTCTGAAGTATTTCTAAGAGGTATTGCCAATTAATTTTATCATAGGCTTTCTCAAAGTCTATTTTAATTACAACCCCAGGTGTAGCTAAACATTGAGAGTGATGTATCACCTCTTGACTAAGCACTACATTATCTAGAATAAATCTACCATGAATGAATGCTGCCTGTGATGAGTCAATGAGTCTATCTATAATATGATCTAATCTTAAGGTGAGTAGTTTAGAGAGGATCTTAAAACTACAATTAACAAGACTGATAGGTCTATATTGTTTGATCAAAGAGGCATCTTGTTCTTTGGGAATAAGGCAGATCACAGATTTATTAAGATGCCACAAATTCAAGTCATTATGATGAAATTTCTGACAGAGGAGAAGTAAATCATCCTTTACTAGAGGCCAAAAGAATTGGTAAAAATGGAAAGAGAAACCATCTGGTCCAGGAGCTCCATTTGGGTTAGAGGACCAGATGGCTTTGTGTAGGTCATCTTCAGTAAAAGGTTTTACCAATGACTCTTGTTCCTCCAAAGTAAGGAGTTCAGATGCCTGCCAGAAATTGTTGGCTAGAGCAGCATGTTTGGTTCCTGGGTTCCCTAATAAGTCTTTATAATAAGCACTTGCATGAAATTGAATATCTTTTATACTAGTAATTTCTCTAGAGCCTTCCTGTAATCTAGATATTCTATTCGTTTTCTGCCTATGGGAAGCTATTCTATGAAAAAAATTTGTATTCTTATCACCTTCTTCTATCCAAATTTGTTTAGATCTTTGTTTCCAATGGATTTCCTCTTCAAGATAGATATTGTCAAGAGAGGATTTATGAAAGTGCCACTGGTCAGTTTCTTGAGAAGTGAATGCTCTTTGTTCCCTAACTTTTTCTAATTGGAGAAGGTGAGTTAAAGCATTTTGTTTAAGTTTCTTCTTTTTTCCATAATGATTACGTGCCCAGCCTTGAATTTTGGTAGCTATACGTTTGAGTTTAGTTTTCCATTGCAAGGCAGTATCACCATGGGAAGAAAGTGGGTTGTCAAGCCACCATTTATGGATAAGGTCAACAAGGTCAGGCTCCTTAAGCCAGAGAGAGTCAAATTTGAAGTGGAAAGGAGGAGGTTCCAATTTTGGGGAGAGAGTGATCAATATGGGGCAATGGTCTGAGCCAAATGAGCTTAAAGAAGAAATGTCAGTCTGAGGAAATTGATCTTCCCAGTTGGAGGAAACCAGAACCCTATCTAATAATGCAAATTTGTGACCATTAGACCAAGTATATTTTCTGTCTCTAAGTGGAATTTTTAGGAGGGCTTGATGTTGAATAAAGGAATTAAAAGCCCTACTATTGGAAGTATCAAAGTGAGAACCTGATTTTTCATGTCTATATCGAATTGCATTAAAATCTCCACTAACTATCCAAACATAAGAACTATAAGATCTACAAACATCTAATTCATTCCAGAATTGAGCTTTGAGATGTCTATCAATAGGAGCATATACAATAGTATACATCCATTTAAAACTAGTGTCCTTACATTCTAATAAAAGAGTAATAGAGAAAATCTGTGTAAAACAATCTAAAATATTAATGTTGGAACTAGAGCAACCAAAAAGGATACCCCCAGATCTACCTTTTGCAGGGAGCCATTTCCAGGAATCTAGGTGGGAGGAATAGGATCTAAGTAATCTATCATATGTCTCTTTTTTAGTTTCTTGAATAGCAACTAGATCAACCTTATGATTTTGCAAGATATCAATGAAAATTTGTTTCTTCCTAAAAGCATTCATACCTCTAATATTCCAATTCAATATTATCATAGAAACTTAAGGGCACCAGAATCATCTTGATCTAGAATAAGAAAGTATGTATCAGCTTGACCTTTGAGGTTATCTAAAGCCTGATTGATCAACCTATCAAAATCGGATCTGTCTAAAGCTCTAATGGCCTGAATAATAGTAGTGGCATTCAAATCATTAATCCCTAGTTTAATGTGATAAGCATGAAAAAGGGCAGCTACTTCTTTTACTGTCAATCTATTGTAAGGATGATTTTTTACTAAGGCATTACCTTGGCTGGAGTTTCTCAAGTTGTATCTGTTTTGCACACGTGCTTGAGCCTTGGAAAGTACTGGCAGGTCCTCTCCACCCTGAGCCCGAATGCGGACACTCCTCCTAAGAGAATCCATCTTGAAGCCACGTTTCCGAGAGGAAGGGGTAGCATTCATTGGGAGTGGGGTATCTGGGTTAGACGGAGAGGGGACAGGGAGAGCCAGAACAGGAGAAACAATCTGGTTCATCAGGAGAGTAAAGATCTTAATTGCAGCATCAGGATCTCCTTGTGTCTGAATTTCAGGGAGACTCCCCTCAGTGCCAACTTGTAAGGTAAAAGAGGAGAGCTGGGAAATGTCTAAGTCACTAGTGGGGACCTGGAAGGATATTGTGTGAGGGGAGTGGGGTGTAGTAGGAGTCGGTCCAAGGGGTGGTTCCTCTGTAGTAGAGTCAGAGAGGATAGGAATGATCAAAGGTGGAGCTGTGGGGAGAGGTACACTCTGTACTGACACTACCAGAATTTTCGTTTGTAGCATGGGTCTAAAAATAGCTTGTTGCATGCGCCTACGCATGCAACAAGCCCCAAAAACGCTTGTTGCATGCGCCTACGCATGTTAATACTACCCATGGTTATACCCCCGTTGTAAATACTCAGTATTTCCATGGACACGCATGTAAATACCTTTTTCCGACCTTTTGCATGCGCTTCCGCATGGAAAAACTACGCATGTAAAAACTTTCAAGGTTGGCACCTGGCTAGAGTATTTGCAAGGATAGAAACGTGGGACCCATCTAAGTATTTGCGAGTATATCCTTTGAGTATTTGCAAGGATAGAAGTATGGGTCCCATCTTGGTATTTGCAAGGCTAGCTTATGAGTATTTGCAAGGATAGGAGCGTGGACCCCACGTGAGTATTTCCAAGGATAATTCATGTAGGTCCCACTTGTTTTTTGCATGGATAGAGGCCATGGGCCCCACCTGGTTTTTTACATGGGCAGCGAATGTGGGCCCCACATAATTAATTGCATGGCCAGGTACGTGGGTCCCACCTATGTAATTGTTAGGGTTTTGTACGTGCTTATTTGGTTGGATGTTGCGATGTAAATAATAGATCCGAAATTGAAAAAATAATCACCATTTTCAAATTGTACAATCCAATACCAATAGTATACCACCCCAGTACGATACCAATTTCCACCCATTAAACATTTGTATTTGAAATTAAAAAAGCATCAGTAACAACACATTGCAATTTAAGGAGAAATCTTGTAATATGCATTAACAAATACTGTCATTAAGCATGCATTGTACCAAAAACAGACAAACATAACAACCACATTAATGTAATACACTTGTGCCTGTACCCATCTGTACAATTATCCAAGTATATTGTTAACAAGAAAATAAATCTACTAAGGTTTCCTTACATAACCATATGTGAAAATAATCAATGTCGCATCAAATACATAACCTCACATGACCCACCAAAAGAGTATAAAGGGCACACTCCTGAGCTGGTGAATCTGAAAATAAAACAAAAGGCACCATAAAATAGAAAATATATAGTTTGAAAATGTAATAATTTTTTTACCTCTAGAAAACGTAACAATTCTAAAGCATAACCTCTAGAAAACAGTTCTAATACAACAATTATTACCTAATAGAAGAGAGACAAAAAGGACCACTATTATTTTCTTGCTTGTTTTCGGAGCACTGCGCTAGGTTATTACCTAATAGAAAACAGTTTTACTGGAAAATTCAGTCATCTTTTGCGCATTTATCTTCATTTTAATGGATTTTCATCATCTTTTAATCACCCAAACTGGTATAGTTCTACTTGGAACATAAGCGGGTGTTACTTACAATTATGATTAATTAGTTGTTGTAATTTGTAAAATTCAATACCTGATCTTTTATGACCCATGTAGGAAAGCCCTCAATTCCGACAAGAGCACAGTCAAGAGATATTGTTCTTCCTTTGCCAGCTCCATTGTAATGATGAATATATTTTTATGCTAATATCAGTACTGTATCCAAAGCATATCAGTATTTTTATGCTAATATCAATACTTGATACCTAGATTGTGCTGTTAAGTCATGCATATCAGTACTGTGTCCAAAGCAATGATTAATCTATATTTATGCTAATATTACCTCACCTTTGTGACTGATCCAACTCCCACACAAATCAGTTCAAAATAAAAATCACTTTCTTTCCCCAAAGTATGAGCTAGCAAGGCCCTCATTCCCCTTCCCAATTAGACTAAAAATCGACTCAGTCAAAGCTTAACAAAGAAAATTGAGAACACACAAGTAAATTTAAAGTGAAGGAGCACAAGCGACACCGAGGCATACAAGAAAAAGAAAACCCTAACAGGTTGAGTGTTGAGCGACTCAGAGATCAGAAAATTGAGAAAGAGTTCTCAGAGAAGAGGGAGAGTTAGAGAGAAAAAAACCTTGGAGAAGAGCAAAAACCTAGGACCAAGGAGGCGGAGGCCGGAGACGGGTATTGCGGAGTACATTGTGCGCGGCACATCTGGAGGGGGCTGGTCGCTTTGCTGCCTCGCTTCACGGCCCGTCCTGAATAATTAAATAGTTAAAAGATATTTTTCTAAAAATAATAAATTTCTAATAGAGAAGATAATGCAATTAAAAGACTGAACAAATAGGACTCAAGGATTTCTAATTTTGCTTTCGTTTTGTTTTACAGGTCATGCTGAAAGGTTGCTTATTATCCTAGTTTCAGAAAATGAAAATGCACTTGCCTTGAAGAACTATAGCATCCAAGACATGAAAATGTTGCTTCCAGTCCCACTTTGAAAATAAGTTTATTATTCGGATCCTATCATATTCTGATCAAAGTCAAAATAACGATGATTTATGTAGGATTTTGGCTTAGGTTTTACATATTTTCTCACACTTATGTTTACTTTATTAGAGAAAAAGGCTACTGTCACCATTCTTTATGTTTTATTGCAGAATACAGGTTTTGGGACTATTTTACACCAAATGGAGCTAGAATCGGGTCAATCGGATCAGCGACGCTCATCGACTAAGTCTCTGTTACGGTCCGTACTGACTAATACGGACCAGGCCTAGCATTGACCAGGATATAGCGCTGGAAGCATTAAACCCTAACCGTCGAGGTCCTAATACGGACCGTATCAACTGATACGGTCCGTATCCGAAGGCGTCTCTTGGGGAATAACTGCCGACAGCTGTTTCCAGATTGATTTCTTAGCCTCCAATCAACCTCTACACGTCCCTACACTCCTATATAAGGCCCCTGGGCAGATAGAATTAGTATCTTTGTAATTAGGGTTAGATTTGATTAAAGAGAGAAGAGAGGAGTGATTGTAACTATGCCGTTCCGCGGCTAAGTTCCTTTTCTTAGGGCTAGGCAGTAAACCTTGTTACTCTTGATGTTTTGATATATATATTCCTGTTGTTTATGATTCCTTGTTGTTGTATCGAATATGCTTTTGTGATTTACTATCTCTTCACCTAATTTCAATGATCTAGTTTGAGTTCATTAGGGTAGTGACAGTGCTTTAATAACTCTTTAAACTATTTGGATGAGTTAGCCTCGTTGAGATCTATTAGGTTTATGTGAAGAAAACCTTCGCGGGGAAGCCATAAACCAGAACAACAAAACGCATGACCAAATTCCATCATTTGCGTAAGGTAAATCGCAGTGATCTGTGTAGTAATTTGGGAGATAAGAGACCCGATAGTTGCGTAAGATAAATCGCATTGTCCTGAGTAGAGTCTCGATGAAAGATCTGTCATTCTGGCGTAACATAAATCGCAGTGACCTCTGTAGTTATCTTTCATAAAACAACAACAGGAAATCAGACGCAACAGAAATATATTGTCAAGACGGATTGAGTAGCAATGGTGTGCCGAAATCCTAGGAATTCCCATCTCTATCTTTATTTTAATTACTTTTAATTGTTTCCTAATTTACATTGATCAACAAAAATCTCTCAAATTTCAGATTTCGTCTAGCCTTTCGAAAGATTGTGATTCGATCGCTCGAAGCACTGAACCAATATTCCCTGTGGATCGACCTCGCATATACTACTCGATAAGGATTGTGCGCTTGCAGTCCGAACCGATAGCATTTACGAGTTTATAAATATTAAAAGAAACATTGCTCTCTTTTGAGTGATCATATTCCTACAAAATAGAAAATAATTTCAGCAATTTATTATATAGTACAGAAATAATAACTACTATTCTTTTAGAGATTCTTTTAATGTTACTCCCCCACTCTTAAAATGACAGTAGGGAGCATGAATTTGACTAAAATTGTGATAATCTTCCACTATTTCCCAAATTGTGAACTCATTTAGTAAAGAATAAGAAGGTATTGACAACACAAAACCACACTCTGCTAATTAATATATGGTACCAGCTACCAATTGACAATGTATCGAATAAGAATACAAGTAATGGACCTGTTGAGGCTGACTAGTGTTCTCCAAGGGTTGATATACGCCAGGAGGCACAACCTTGGCCCGGCTTCTGGGACCTGCCTATGCCAGAGTAATTAAATTATATCAGAATATTTGTGATAACTTCTAACAACTGGTTTCCTAACTTGATTTAATAAGTCCACCCATAAATCGAAAAAGAGCACCAGCCATTTGGTTTACCCCCACGAAAGCTAGGTATTGCTTAAATATCCTATAGAAAAGACAACAGACAGTAACATAAAAAAACATTTAGTGATATGGTTGGTGCTCTTATCTAATTAATTGTGAATTTTTTTTTCTGTATTGCAGGATTGACCATTATTTGGGAAAGGAATTAGTCGAGAATCTTTCAGTTCTTCAGTTTTCTAATCTGGTTTTTGAGCCACTTTGGTCGAGGCAATATATCAGAAATGTGCAAATAATCTTATCTGAAGATTTTGGCACTGAAGGAAGAGGCGGGTATGTTTAGTTTGCTTATTTGCTGTTTTATGCTCTTTGATTCTGACTTGAGAATGTGTTATGTCATAAAACAGTACAAGTGGATAACTTTGAAAAAGTTATTCTGACTTGAGATTTTGTTAAGATACGAAATGATATATAACTTTCACAGGAGGCACTTATGGAAATTCATGAAATTCAAAAGTGTTCTTAGGAAAGGTGGATTCATAGTAAACTTCTCACATTAAAATCATTATTTCAATAATGAAACTTGCTTTTTTGGTTCTAGTACCAGAGAGGTGGTACCAGCTGACAATGTAATGATTTTCATAGTAATGGAAATCGGCGGGCCATCCCACTTTCTTTCAAAAAAATAATGAAACTTGCTTTGCATAATTTTCTTCAGCAACAATGAAACTTCATAAAAGTGAAGTTGATATATTGATTTGCATTTATATTTTTAGGTACTTTGACCACTACGGTATAATAAGAGATATAATGCAAAACCATTTGCTTCAAATAATGGCACTATTGAATCAGCCATCAGAGATAAAAACAACTCAAGAAAAAGTGATAAAAATGAAATTTACCTTGATTAGGAGGTGGAAGTGTCCTGTTGTGTGTTGGATGATATGTTACAGGTGTCAATTTCTAAAGAAAAGAAAAGATTGAATAGAATTAATTGAAGTCATACGAAGAAGTAAAAAGGGGAGAAAAGTAAAAGGGGGGAGAGAAAGAGAAAGAGAGAAAGCTTAAACAGAGGGCTGAGCTTGAGCGGTGGGTTCGAGCTGGGTGAAGTTGTGTGGATCGAAGCAAGGCCAATCGCCGACAAGAGAACTTAAAGTGGGATTGCGACATCAGAGGGTTGGTGGAGGAGGAGGGAGAAGGGGAGGAGAGGTGTGGCTCCCACTGTCGGAAGGTTGGCGCGAGAAGCCTACTGACTACTGTACTCCAGTTAAGAGATGCAAAGCTCAAATTGGCTGGAGGGTTTTGGGAGAGTGAGACTCGCCAAGAGACGGCGCCAGTTTCAGAACTTAGGTTTTTCTTTTTTGAGGGAATCAGATCTTAGGTTAGAGAATAGAGAGTGAGAGAGATAGAGAGCGGTGTGGGGGAATTCGCATCCTCTGAGATATCTCACATTTTGCGTGACTTTTTGACAAATATCAACCGTTCAAATACGTTATACATGAATCTCAAAGCTCAAATAATATTGGCTTGCGCTATGCCCAAATAGGCACCGTACACGTCGGTCACGCAAAATATGAGATATCTCAGATGATACGCACTCTGTAGGGGGTAGGGTTTGGGGGAAATGAAAATTTTGGAATTTGGGTACCCGCCCAGATCGAGAGGGAATTAAAATTTTGGCAGAGAGGGTGAAATTTTTGGCAGAGGGTTTAAAATTTTTGCTAGGAAGAGAAATAAAAAGGTTAGCAAAATAATTTGTATATATAGAATTAGTTTATATAGATTGAATTTTATTTAAGAAAAGTAACTTTTGCAAAAGTTTAAGAGATAAGTGAAAATTTTGACAAATTAGTTTGGACATTCGAAATTAGCTTATTTATGTTGAATTTGTACATATGTAAATCTAATTTGTACAACAAATAATATGAAAAAAATTTAAAAAATATATTTTCAACTATTTACAGCTTTCATGACCAATTCTTACTTATAATTGTCGATTTTATAGAATTTCATTATTATTTACCTTTTCGATATGTGTAAATATTTGTGAGTTGATAAAAGCACACATCAAATATGTCATCCGTTAGTCAATCGAAACCATTAAAACTAAAGAGCATTACATTCATTTTATTGCAGAAAAGTTTGATCAAATTGCCATATCAACTTAGTGTTTGACCAAATTGCCATATCATTCGAGTATTTTTCCATGAATGAATAATATGTATAATTTAATTGATGTGAAATGTCAAATTACATAAAAACATGTGAATTAAAAACTTAGTATTTATAAGTCAAGTTTAATTCTTTAAATAATTAAGTCATGTTTTGTGAAAATACAAATTAGTATCGAAGTTGCATGGGACACCTGTATCAATCATCCTTGACCAACCTTTTGTACCGCCTAACTCCACTAATTTGACATGTTTACGATTACATATGATATGTTGGAATTAAAAGGAATAGAAAATGCAGAGATATAGTGAAAATTATAATTGATGGTACATATGTGTTTAGATGTTTATGAGTAATATTTGATGTTGGTTTTATTTATTATAAATTTAACTAGTTTAGTATATTTACTATCATATTGATAAAATGGCAATTATTAAAATGACAACAATTTAGAATGATATGGATAAAATTTATATCAAAATATAATGCTACAACATTTTTATTGCATTATTAAATAATTTTGACAAATTAAATTGTATAGTTGTACATGCATGTTGCATCAATGATTATGTCAAACATACATGACCATAGAACATCAACTCTTGTTGGATGAGTTAATGAAGGAACAAAGACAAACGTCGTCCGTTGGTCGATCGGAACCGTTCAAATGAAAGAGTGTTCCATTAATTTCATTGTTGGTAAGTTTGATCTAATTTGATGTTCATTTACATATCCATCCAAGTGACATAATATAATGATATCGTAGGGCTATAAATACTAGACATTGGATCAAACTGTATAATTGTTGGAACTCCAATTTTTTCGTTTTTAAGGTTCCTGGTACTAACTTGATCATTTTAAAAGAAATTAAGGGTTATTTTATTGCAGATCGACCGTTGAATGCTCATGCGGAAATCAACGGCCCACTATTTTTGGCTCAATTTGAAGAGACTACAAATAATGAAATTCTATAAAATTGTCAATGGTTGTTATGATTTGTAAATAGAAAATGTAAAAAACTAGTTTTTAATTTTTATTTTATTTTTCATATTTAATTTTGTACAAGTGTTTAGAATCATATTAGAGTTGTGAATATGAGCCGTATAATCTGTGATGAAGTGTACATATTATCAATGGATTTCAATTTCATTTCCCTCCTCTTTTTTGCGCCACCCACAGAGAATGAATTTCAATTATATATGCTAAAGTTAAAATAAAATTAAAAGTACAACAAAAATAATATGAAAAAAAAAATTCAAAATTTTTACGGTTTTTATGACCAAATCATACTCATAATTATTAGTTTTATAGAATTAATTCATAATTTGCTCCTTCAAAATGTGTTAGTATTTGTGAAAATATTTAATGAAATTTAGTCAATTAATCAAAATTCGACTTTAAATGTAGAAAACATTATATAATGGAAATTATATTAATGAAATTATGCAATAATTAATATTATAACACGTTTATTGATTAATCAAATGATTTTGAGTTTTGACATGCTTGTTGCATATACGACTCACATCTTCAACGTATGAACATGAAACATAAACTCTTGGTTTGTGAATTAATGAAGACGCAAGGAAATATGTCGTCCGTTGATCGATCGGAACCGTTTTAATTAAAGAGCACTGCATCTATTGTCTTGCATCCAAGTTTGATCAAATTTTGTTTTTATTTACCCATCCATCTAGTTCATCAAAAATCGAAGCATCGTATGGCCATAAACACTTTGTGTTGGATCGAAGCTCATACGTAATAAAATTTCTAAACTTTTATATTGGTTACGTTCAATATTCTCCCTTGATCATTTTAAAACAAATTTGGAATGATTTCATTGCAAATCGACCGTTGATTTTCCGTGTGAAAATGAACGGTTCGAAAATGTTTTCTAAATTTGAAGGGGCATATATTGATGAAAGTCTACACAAATGACATATATAAGTATTATTTGGCCATATAAGATGTAAATAATTTTATTTTATTTATTTTTGAATTTTTTCATATTATTTGTTGTACATACATTACCTAATTAGTAAATATCAAGCTTTGAGCCATTCGATAGGTAATGAATGGTCTTGATGCCTTTATTTAAGAGGAGATGAGAAGGAAGTTCCAATTCTCTGAGGTAACATAATATTTTTGTTTAGATCCGACTCTAGATGATGCACAAACTTCTTCAATATTCGTGCATACTTATGATTTAGTCATTTAGACGACCCCAATCTGAACACAAATATTATATTACCTCATAGTACATTAATTGGTGGGTAGGTCTTCCAGCCTCTTCTCCTCTCAGCCTCTCTGGACTTAGGTTTTTTTTCATCTGAACGAGCCTCCAATTTTCTCTTCCCGCTAATTTATGCCAAAATCCTAACATTTTTTTCTCTTTCCCTCCCATTCTACAGTGCTCGCCCAAATCCCTTCACCCGCTAATACCAAACATCGATCTCCCCTCCTGTCCTCTCTCTCTTTCCCAAATCCGATCCGAGTCACCATGGAGTCGTCCAGCCTCAGATCCCTTTCTTTTGCTGAGAAATTTCTCTTGTCTGGCGCCGCTTTCTCCTCCCACGCAGCGCCTCAAGTTCTCCACGACGCTCCTCTCCTCTCGATCCGCGACGCTCCTCTCTTCTCTCAATCAGCCAAGCGAAGCCCCAATAGCTAATCACAAACTGGTATTTCTCTTCCCTCTTCTCTGATTTTGCGCCATGCTACTTCAATAGCGAATTTGTGTTTTTTTTACTGAAGAATAATTTCACAAGTTGGAACTTCAGTTGCAATTAGGTTTGCTTGGAACTTTAGTAGCAATTTAGCAAGCCTACTCTTGTCAGACAAAATAATTAATGAGGGGGGATTATGGTTAAAATTTTGTAATGCTGGAACAAGAAGACTAATGGGGTCTAATCTTCAACCAGACCCTGATTAGTAAATCGGTACAGTTGTGTTAGCAGCTGGTAAGATAGTTGGGTACCGGTGTACCAGTATCCTTTCCCAGCATGCTGTCAATTGGGTAGCTAAACACCAAATGAAGCATCAAAAGACAGAAAAGAGTGAAATATTTCGCCGATATGGTGTCGGTATAAGAATTTCATAAAAACAAGTTATATATTATTCATGTATGCCCCAACAAAACTCAAATATTGTGTGTACCCAGCTAAAGAAAAATACATAGTCAGCATAAATCACCTTTTTTCCTAAATTTTTGTCCTTTTTGTTATTTTGTGTGAATATGAACAATATTTCTCATTTTACAGGGATGTGCAAAATATTCTCAGTTTTGTTTAGGTAAATATGAATTACCCATTAACTATTATTTTGAATCTTTCTTTGCTGCAGTTTGTTGGAAGGGAGGAGCTTAGACCATGTCTCGACGCGAATGCGGTTTGTGTTCAAATTTGCAGTTATTTAATTTGGTTAGCTTCCTTTTCATTACTAATAACTAAAATTACTAATAATTACTAATAGTTTTCTGAATTTTAATTACAAGTAACTAAAATTCAGAAAATTATATTTTTACTTGTTCAATAAAGTCTTTAATTGAACTTTCTCATCATCATTCAGAAATGAAAAAAAAATGATTAGTATTTGGTACTGCATCCATTGATATGGCTCTTTCGACAGCTCAATTTTGAAAGGAGAATGACAATCGAACTGAAATTAATAGGGTAATTGCTTAATGGACCAAAAAAATTGTTCTCTTTGTAAATAGTTCAGATTTGGTTCATTAATGAGAATTTCTTAATTGGGTGAATTACTATTCATATAGGTAAAACTGTACAGTACCAATACACCAGAAATATTTAGGTCAATTAAACCAGATTGAAGGGAAAGAGTAAACTCGGAGCATTTGTTTAGATACTATTAGATCAACTAAATCAAGGATGGTTATAATTTTCTTTTTCTTTTCTTGTAACAATCAACTATTCTGCTGTGAGCTCCTCCCCAAAATCAGAAAGAAATAAAGATTTCATTTGGGATTGTTCTTATTTACATTTTATACTTTAATTAGTTTCTAATCGCAAAAGAAAATGAAAGTAGCGCGACTGTTAAATTAAATCTCACTTATTTCTTTTTATTTTAGTTGTTGTTTTCTTTTTCAAATTCAAAAATGGTTTTAAAACTAGTGTTAGTGACTGAGTTTAAATTAGCCTCTTTTAATTGAAAACCTCACTGTCATCTAGTGGCTAAGTATAAATTATATCCTTCAAGTTCCATATTTTCTTACCTGATCTTTGAGAGTTGACAATCTTCCTTTTACTTTTCTTTTCCTTTAGTAGCCAGAAGAGCAACGGATTCCCTTAATTCAAGTCCAACAAGTATTCACAAATTGCCAAGCAAGTGACAGCAAGGTCTCTCTTCTTTGTTTGGTTGGTAAATGAACTTTGTTTTTGTGGATATCAGTGACTGAACTTGCAGCCTTAATGTGACTGAACTTGCATTATTACCTAAATTTAGATTTGTAAATTATAGCCGTCTGATGGGAGATGAATGGTCTTCAGGCGATACAAATTTGTTGGTAGGTGTCTCTAAGCAAGCGGCTGCAATTTGAAGACGACGAGGCTGGAAATACAAAATCAAAAGGGTGCCTTGCTGATTCGTGAATTTGGACTCAGAGACGGTCGAGAGGTGGGGTTCGGAAGGTGCTATTCACAACCTTGGTACCGACTGGCTTCTACAGATTCAAGCGTATTCGGGTAATTGATAATCCCCTTTTCGGTTATTGCTTGATTTTTGTGTGATGCCTTCTATGGCTGTTTTTGTTTCATATCAGGCTCGGTTCTGATTTGTGTGAATGTGGTTAAGCCCTTCGTGACTCTCAAACCCATGAATTGGATGTGTTAACTATGGTATGTAGTTGAGCCGTGTTTTAGCTCTACTAGTCTTGTACCCTAACTTTGTGGGCTGTTGCAATTTTCACATAGCTCAAATAGTGATAATTTAATTGAAAACTAATAGTTGTTGTTATTAACAAAAAAAATTGGATGTGGTAACTACGGTATAATTTAGTGATCTCCAAATGAAGTTTTTCCAACTTGCAATGCCATGCTTCATGACCATGTAACTTAACAAATGAATATTTCTTTGGGGTATTTTACCAAACAGTTCATGTGCAAAATATGCATAGGACAAACAGTGCACTGGACAATTTTTTTAACTATTTATTCATTTTCATCTTAGGTTTAGTGACAAGGATGAGTATGTTGAGGTTACACTTGACCTTCATGATGACAATGTGGTCATCCATGGAGTGGAACATGCTCTTCCCTCTCCCCCCCCCCCTCCCCCACATCTCTTTCTCGAGCCGCACAATAAATTCTCCTTGCCGCTGCTGCCTCTGACATCGTGACTCTCCTGCACTAGGTGGGTCTCAATCTCTATTTTCCTTCTCTGAAGAGTCACTTATGCCTATTTAGGGTTCATTGATTTTCTGATGATTGAGAAATTGTATAATGTAGTATATATGTTTGATAACCTTTACAAGAAGCTTTCTCATGTTTTCTGCTGATTTAGGGTTCATTGATATATATATATATATATTTTTTTTATGCCGATTTAGGGTTCAAGCATAATGTAATAACCTTTACAAGAAGCTTTCTCATGTCTGGAGTAGTATATATGTTTGATATATATTAGATGATTATTTTGTTGTTTAATTTATTAGTGCTCAGATATTTTATAATTGAGTATATAATTGTTGCTTTCTCATGTTTGGAGTAGTATATATGTTGATATATATTGGATGATTATTTTGCTCTTTAATTTTTTAGTGCTCAGCTCTTTTATAATTGAGAATATAATTCTGCAGATAGTTAGAAAATATGTTGTTGGGCAAATTTTTTATGCATAGGTGTTGCATGTGAATTATTGTTGCTTTATAACACCACTTATTTGGGATTTTTACCCGGCAATATATATTATAAGCACATTATGAGAAGCATTGTATAAGATTGGAAAGTAGAACAACTAACTTAGGTATACCAATTACTTCAGAAATCTTGAATGCAAAATAATGCGGTATTTCATATACATAAGATAACCATTTTGAAATAAGATTGGAAAATCTCGAATGCAAAATAACCATTTTTAATATACTGATGTAATTCTTATTGCTGTGATATACAACTACTAATTCTCAACAATCTAGATTATTACCATGGGCATGTGGGCCGAGTTTTAACATGGACCTTTAGCATAAAATATTATAAAAAGGGTTAACAAAATAATTGCATGCGCAACCCATGCTAATAGTCCATCTCAACTCTCCAGACTATTAGCATGGGCATGGTGGTTGGGTTTTAACATGGACCTCTGGCATAAAATAATATAAAAAGGGTCAACAAAAACAATTGCATGCGCAGCCCATGCTAATAGTCGATCTGAACTCTCCAGACTATTAGCATGGGTATGGTGGCCGAGTTTTAGCATGGACCTCTAGCATTAAATAATATAAAAGAGGATCCACAAAACAATTGCATGCGCAAGCCCATGCTACTAATATGTCTCACAACTTTATATCTATTTCCATGGGCATAGGGTCAACTATTTGCATGTACCTTTAATAAAATATACTATCTGAGTGGATTGGCAGAGGCGGGCTCTCCTAAAATTTTTTACATGGGTACATGGGAGAGTTGCATGGATAAGCAGCAAGCAGTTACATGGGTAATGTTTTGCATGAGCCACCCCATGAAAAAGGTATACGAAATCAGAAATGTCAATTCTTTTCCATGGGCCCTTAACACCCATGGAACAAACTAGTGCTACCCATGCTACAAACGAAAATTCTGGTAGTGTGAGTCTTCAGACTGGGAGGATGGTTGTTGGAGAGGAATGGAAGAAGGAGGGTTAGCAGGGAGAGAAGGTTGTATCTCTTGGAGTACCACAGTGGAAGGCAAAGGAGAAGGGGGATTAGGCATGGGAGGCACTGAAGAGTCTGAGGCAGTGTGCACTGAGACAGGAGGAGAGGGTGCAACATCTTGCTGAAGTGGTTCAGATGTCTCAAAATCAGAGGGGGATAGATCAACATGCAGGTAAACCGGGGATTGCAGGCTGGAGGGTTCACCCCCAAATCCAGAGGGATTACAGGGAAATTCAGTTTTCAAGTTACCAGTGTAGAACCAGGAGAGGTCTTCATCATCAGTATCAGAGTCCTCATTGGTAACCAGAACAGGGTTTTTGCCAGACCCTTCATAATACCTATATGTGGTGTTGGTAGGAGGGGTAGGCTCCTGAATTACTACCCCTTTCTCTTTAGTGTGAGTTGTACCAGATTGAGGTGCAGGTTTGGTTTTACCAGAACCAGATTTAAAAGAAGAAGCTTTACCAGGACCCGAGGAAGCGGGTTTGGGTTCAGAGCCTGGTCCTGTGCCACCTCCAGCATCTGGTTTAGGTCCTTTGGAAACTACCGGGAGCCATTTCTGGGAAGGACCCAAGTCTCGAACTAACTCAAATGTAATCTCAAAACGAGAAGTATACCCGGAGGAATCTGTGTATAGGAGCCATTTGCTAGGGGGTATCAACTGTGGATCACATAATCCGAGACGAACTCTAGCACTACGAAATTCATCGAGAGCGTCCGTTTTCTCTGCAAGTTCATAAACGATGGCGCCATAGGGATGGAACAGAGTTTCGAAATCTGTCCATTTCCATAGAGTTTGAGGGAGGCCGCGAACTTTGCACCAGATCGATAAAAGCTTGAGGCCCTCCAGATAACCCGGGTCCCAAGGTGTCACCGGGAAGGAAGTATTGTCAAGGCGAAGGAAGCCTTCCCCAAGAACATTGTCAAGCCATTTCGGGTGAGGAGCCTCGATCAAGAAATGCGTATCATCAAAAGTCCGGACACGCCAAGAGAATTGGTGATGACGGCTATGGATCGCCTCAGAGATCCTCTCTCGACCCCATTCTGCCACATCTTCCAGTAAAAAACTCTGTCTAAAGTGTTGTTCTAGCTCGTCAGTGTGTGGCGACGCGAAGAAATGGGGGATAGGTAGTTTCATCGCCATTTCGCGGTTCATCGAAGGATCAATCTCGGATAGAGGAAGCGGAAGAGGTTGAGTCAGTTGTTGAATCACAGGAAGAGAAGATTTAGGAGGGTTTTGCACTATGAGGGAAGGAGGGAGGTCTGTGATCGCTTGACAACGAAAGGAAGTATGGCCAAATCTGTTACAAAGGTAACAAAGAACCGCGTTACGGCATTGATCTCTCAAGTGACCTTTCGATCCACATTTGAAACAGATGGGGTGCCTTGGAGAAGACGAAGCTTTAAGTGATTCAAATTTTTGTCGAATCCTCTCCCGTCGTGTGTCTCCAGTAGTGGAATCGCTGGTACGCCTCTAGTAGCTGACAGGTTGGCGCGTCGCGTGGCCTGAGCAAGCCGCTGCAGCAGCGCTGATTTGTACGGAGCTGTCACTATTGTAGAAGGATTCTGTAGTGCCGACTACTGCGCCTTCCCGCCAGATTTCAAAGGGGGAAAAGCGAGAGGTAAGTGAGGCGCTGCCACAGAAGATCGATGAAGGGATGGAGGTGGATGAGTTGTGGCAGTGGCATTCGGAGAGCTGGAGTGATTAGGCAAAGCGACAACGGAAGAAGGCGCAGAAGATCGCATCAGCGCAATATATTTGGTCAGAGTATCTTTGATCTCAGTCAGAGGAGAGAAACGGTTAGAGAGAGAAGGAGGAGGCATTGATGGCGACGCGCAATCCCAAGGCTTTCTTTTTGTTTTTTCTGTTTTTTGTTTTGTCTCTTTTTGTTATTAGTTTGTGGCTTTTTTTCGGTGTTTTTTGTCAATCGCCTTTATGTCGCCATTATCGCCATTTTTTTCGCCTCAGAGCTCTTTTTCTCTATTTCCTTAAAATAGTCTTTTTCACAAAGTTGGTAGATTGATCCAACTTATTTCACTCTGATGCTATATAACTTGTATCTCACCACAAACAAAAGGGTACAAGCTATTCTGGAAGTCAATTTATTGCAAACCAACCTGGTATGGCAATTAAAAAGAAGCACCATATGTATAATCACACCTTTCTGGCTTTGCACATGCACGGCGTCTTCGAAGGATCGCATGAAACTGCTTTGCATTCACAAATATCAGCCCATTCACTGTTGAAATTATCTTATTTTGCAATTGGGAATCCTACATTTTGTCAGAAAAATTGCAAGAGAAAAAAAAAAAAATTAGTATGCAAATCAGGGTACAATAATTAAATAAAGCATCTGAACAAACTTTACACATTGTCCATGAGATAAAGGGTTCTTAATTCCATAAAGAAATGTGCCTAACTTAGTCAGGTATCATTGACTTTTAGCAAAACAATAAAATGCACCAACAAATGATTTGAAGTTTAAAACTAAGGAAGGAACTAATTAACATATTCAATCCAGCAAATAATTTGAAGTTTAAAACAAAGGAACTAACTAATTAACATGTTCAATTCCAGTTGTTTGATCCTAAAAAGTCAAGATTTAAGTTATTTGGACAAAGATATCATTTAACTGCACAAGTTGGTTAGTTAAAGGATCAATCATGCTCTAATTTGACACAACACCACAAAATAGGAAATGAAAATCATTAAATCAAGTTCATGATTAAAATCTACTCAAATAATCATGAATTTTGGTGAAAGGCACATTTCCTAACTCAAAATGGTTGAAGATATATTAAATTTGCAAAATAAAAGATTCTGATTGGAGCCACGTGGCACAGGGTACCCATAGCAATTACCCTGACCAACTTGGGTACAAAATGGGATGCATTAAGCAGAACCCATGCGGACAGGGCCCACAAACTGTGACTCAAAGCAAAAAATCGCTGGATAGCCGAGATGGGTGAAATGGTTCATCAAACTTGAACACATGCACCGAGTTGTCAGCGCCCCGGTTCATGATAAACCGGCCCCACTCGAAAACACTTATATGTCGCTAAGTTAAAACTCGACCCCTTCGTATTGCTTAGACTCGGCTCAGGAAACACCGTACAAAGAGCTATACACGGCTCATGGTGGAACGGACGCACGCTGCACTAGCAAACCTGACGTGCGTATCCTCTGATTCGAATCAGAGTGAGAGACTGACAAGGGGTCCCACTCGTCAGTTCTCTCTTCCCTTCTATGCCGCGCCATAACCAAAACTAAAAAAATGCGAAATTCACATCAATGACTAAAGCTTTTAACGGGCTCTCACCTGAAGTTGGAAGAAATCCCCTTCCTCTTCTCCCTGCCCGAGGGCTCAACAACTCAAAAGCCCTTCGCAAGCTTCAATTACAAGGAAAATTGGAGTAAAGGCAAAGAGGGGAACCCGAACTCTAGAGAAAATTGGATTCTAGAAATTTAAAGGGAGGTTTAACAAGTCAATACGACCCCACCTAAACCCTCAATTTAAGCTTTAGAAGTTCATAAAAGAGACACGATAAAGATGAACTCTGAATCGGGTCGCTATAGGTTAAATGCACCTGACGCATTGATCAGATGGTAAGATGTACGCTGGGTCATGATAAGAAGGGTTTTATTATGCAAAATATCCCCTTCTCGATAGCCAAAGCGCAATGACCAAGTAAGAGTGCTTTATGATGCGATATACCGCCGGTTCAATGACTAATCGGCCAATACAGCTACTCAATTACTGTCTGGTCCCCATGACACGCGTCAAGCATCCCCCATAAGCAACCAAAATAGAAGAATCTTCTTCCCAGACGCTGGGAACACGTGAATTAATATTTCCATTCTTGGACCGGTTCACCAAGGGCTATGATACAAGCCTTTATAGCGGGATGAAATCCAAAGGTTGAGATTACTCCAAATAGGGATAAATGACATGTTAAATTCCTATTGGGCAATCCTTGCCATGTAAGCAGATATGAGAGCATCGAATCAATCAGGACCATTGATCAAGCACTTGGTGAGCATGGTGAAAGAGCATCATAGAGGCAGCAAGCCAAAACCCTAAACCCTGCCCTATATAAGGCACCTCAAATCAAAGTTATAGACACAAATGTGAAGGCTAAAGCTTGTTCATAATGAGCTAAGCTTATATTAGCCTAATGATCAAATAAAAAAATAACAGTTTCCTTTACTGCCTTTAAAAGAAAAAAATATAAAATAAATAAATATTTTCTCTTTTAATAAAGAAATTCATTAGTTTTTCCTTAGTTAACAGGATTTATTCTTGCTTATTGAGATTCATCACTATTTTAGTATATTGCAAATATGAGAATATATAAAAATATAAAAATCTGATTTTTTTTCTTTCTTTTGTTCTTTGCTGCCTTTAAACCAATCTTTTTAATTCTTTTTAAAATGATTGAATAACAATAATATAGGAGTTGAGCCAGCTGGCTTCCTCCTATATTGGAGTTATTTAATTATTTTAATAAAGGAATTAAAGAGCATAAAAGTGACTAAATAAAAAAAATGCACACAAGAGTTAAGAATGGTTGAGCCAGCTGGCTTCCCATATTAATTTCTTTTAAATGGCCAAATGGACCTATGTTATGTAGAAGGGAGCTTGATTTTCTTTGATACATAAGTTTACCATATTACACTATTTTAAGGAATTCAAGGGACCTCTATGTAAATAGTGAAAGACAAAGGGCATAGATGCAAATAAGCACCAGTCATGGTTGTTCTAGCTATTTGTATTCTTGCCCAATGATGTCTTAATGATTTGTCCAATAATCAAGTGAAAAGAGCATATAAATCATGATTTCAACAAAAGGCAGGGACCCCTCTGCATAAAATTGAATTTTAATAGCTTTTGGTGTATATAGAGTAGTGAGTTTTGAGCTTTGAATTTCTTTTCTTCTTTACTAGTACCAATCCAGTAGCTCCAGAATTACCGAGAGATTGTTTGACACTAACTAGTCAATGCCTCAGTTGGTTTTCATCTCTAACCAGTCCCTGGTACAATGCCTAATTCAAGCTCAGCAGCCAAGCATGAGCTAGAAGTCACTGGTACATGGGTACCCCTCAAAGTGTCAAAATTGACCCCTGTCAGCAAACTGGACAACATAAGTCACCTCAGAACTCAAGATGAAAAACAAACTATGCAGTTAAATAAAGGATTCCAAAACACATAAAATTGACACAAATTTCACATTATTTGGATTTTATTTCAATTTTATATGAATTTCTGAAGTTCAGTATTAGAAATAAAAAAAATCAGCAATTTAAGTAATAAAAGACCTCTGCTGGTAAATTGAACAGTAAAAATTGATTCAAGGACCAAATTAAAAATGAATATCACAGTCAGATAGAGGACTTCTCAATATACAAGATGGACACAAATTCCATATTTTTCTGATTTTATTTGAATTTATTATGAATTTCTGAAGTTCAGCATTTAAAACAACAAAAATCAGCAATTAAAAATGGAAAATTACCTTTCATACCCCTCTGCCTAAATAAATGTTTAAAAATGGAAATAAAATCACAAAAATTATGAATCTTGTTCTGAGCATGATTTAAACCTTTATCTGTGATCTAATAACAAGGAAACATATATTTGTCAATCAATATAAAAAGATTAAGTGACTCAGTGCTGTAAAAGATACAAGCTTTATGTGACTCATATTCACCAATACCTCAAATCCAAAATTCATGTCATGACCAAGCCTCTGTCATCGTTATAGTACTTTGAAGAGCTTAAATAAACTCTTTATGTGCTCTAATTATGATTGAGAAGGTTTGCTAATTCAATTAATCCCAAACCGAAGCTAAGTCGAAGTATTATAACTCGAATCATGCTTAAATCTCGATTAAATATCAAATTAATGTTATGACTAGCTCTTATGTCATGATATAACGATAAACAAACAACCAATTGAAAGAAATTGTTAAAAGAAGACAAAGAAATCCAATCAAAGACTAAGTCTGATGCCGAATCCACCCTTGGCCGTGAATTGCCACCTCCGGCAATCAATAGCCGCCGACAACAGGTGCTATGAACTCAGGAGGTCGAGGCGACTTCAACCATGCCCGCCCCTCACCTTGCCGTGACCAGGAGATCGCCGGAGCTCAAACCCTGAAATCGGGAATCAAACCACAGTTCATCAATTTTGCACGATCTTTGAGGCAACATGAATCGATTGATCTCGGCGCCAAATCAAACTTCAAACAGAAAATCCAAATCTTAAGATTAAAAGAAATCCAAAGGTCCAAGATCAAGTGTGATGGTCGAATGGCCCACTGCCTAGAGGGCCCCACATGTCAAATTAAATAATAATTTCTCTTGAGTGAATCTCCAAGTTTAGCACCAATCTTAAAGTTTGATGATCAAATCCTAAAACCCATGATCAAATCCAATTTTCAGCACAAAGCATAAGGCCCAAACTCACATCTCAAAGCCCAATACGTGAATCTCGGAACCCAAAATTATTAAATCAAAACGTTTTTACAAATAAGCCCTTCTGACAAAATTTAATTCACAGTACAGTCCTCAAAAATTTACAAAAAAGCCCCTGGCTCTTAAAAATCCTCTTAAAACAGTCCCTAGAAGCCCAATATTAATCTAAACCCTGTTTAAAGCTCAAATTGTAAATTCATACCCTCTCAGCTTTATAAATAAACCCCTGAGAAAACATAAATATTTATAAATAGGTCATTCCCAGCCCTTTTCAAGCATAACTTCTTCATCTCAAGTCCAAATTGATTCAAATCACTTCCAAATGAACCCAAATAAAATTTTCTCTGTTTCTAAACCAAAATTAAACATGTTCAAGCATCAGCCAAACCCTAAAATGACCAACTACCCCTTCCTACTCAAATTCAAGTGATTTATCTATTAATAAAATATAAATAAAGCATGTTATGAACAAAATATAAATAACACTACTAGAATCTGAGTTTATTGCATGGTAAGGAAAATGGCTTGTTGCAAGGAGATACGCTTGCAACTCTGCCCTTGCAACAAGCTTCCTTGCAACTACGAAGTATTTGCATGAGCAACCATGCAACAAGTTTTTTCAGACTTGTTGCAAGGAATTACGCTTGTAACAACTAACCATGCAACTACTTTTACATCTGACCCCGTTCGGAGTATTTGCAAGGGCAGACAGCATGGGCCCCATCTGGTTATTTGCAAGGGGAGCGAACGTGGGTCCCACCTGACTATTTGCAAGGCTAGGGAACGTGGGTCCTACCTGACTATATGCAAGGCTAACACACGTGGGTCCCACCCTGACTATTTGCAAGGATGGGGAACGTGGGTCCCAGCTGACTATTTGCAAGGCTAACACACGTGGGTCCTACCTGACTATATGCAAGGCTAACACACGTGGGTCCCACCCTGACTATTTGCAAGGCCAGCGAACGTGGGTCCCACCTGACTATTTGCAAGGCAAGGGAACGTGGGTCCCACCTGACTATTAGCATGGGAAGATGATTAGCTTATTTCATGGGTGATTATTTTCAAGAATATTATTTATATTTTGTGCTTGCACTGCCATAAATACTATTTGCGTGGAAATACCGATGAATATAATAACAGGAAATTGCTGCAGATCAGCATGCTCCAATTCTACAATCCTCCCTCCCTGTACCAATCTGGTACCAGCCCAGTGCTGTTTTACAATTCCCAGTTCCCCATTCATCAAGATTTACATAAAACAACACATCAAAAATATGTAGAAAGCAACTAATAAGCATTGAACAACCTAGTGTAGTCAGCTTACATTGAACCCCAATTTTAAAAGCAGTAAAACAACATAGGTAATGAAAGTCTTAATTTATAAATATACACAAAATGTACCCACCTGTCAAGCATTCACAAAATAAACTCACCCCCATGAGTTAAAACTATACCCACAATATAACCAAAAACTTTACCCTAAATATTGACAACCCTAGTAGAACTCCTTGGTTCATGTCGGAGGGTGACTTGCCCCACCAATCTGTCATTGCGGCCTCATTCCCCGCAATATCTTGTCCAGTTGGAGAGGTCAGCAGTGCTTGAAAAGACCCTGGGTGATTTGGGTGTGAAGAACCAGCAACATCCTATGTATACAAAATTGTAATGTTAGAAAATTAATTTGAGTTAATTTAAAAAAATTAGTCATGTAGTTGAAGCATGTCAGAAATAACTTATTATTGGTCATATAGTACTATTACCCATTATGTTGTG
>JAJGRW010001149.1:304763-458776 GCA_025461045.1 Carex parvula | reverse complement strand
AGCAACGCTTTTCAACAACATGTTCAACCTGAGAGTTACCCTCATCTATTGGATGTCGCCGAAAGATTAACGAAAAAATGTGGTGGGCTACCCTTGGCATTGATTGTTCTAGGTGGTATCCTCGCAAGGAGGGACCGCAACTACACTGCTTGGAACACATTGGATGAGACCATAGATTGGCACGACGAAGATGGGAAACGGTGCTCGCAGGTCCTTGCCAGGAGTTATGAAGACTTGCCTCAATCTCTCAAAGATTGTTTTCTTTATTTGCTGCATTTCCTGAAGATTATAAGATTTCAGGACAGGACGTTACAAGAATGTGGATGGCTGAAGAATTCATACCGAAAGATGGAGCTGGAACAATAGAGGACAGAGCTGAGAAATGCCTTGAAGAGCTAGTGCAAAGGTACATCTCTCCTCAGTTTTATTTTTTATGGTACTTGTCCCAGCTAGTGCAACCGAGTATTTTTGGCCCAGCCCAGTCTCATCACATTCACACCAAATTTAATAACTGTTCCAAAATTCCTCTGTAAAGACTCCCCCTAAATTCAATCATTACCTGGTACAGACATGATCTCCTTTTTACCTCCTTGATTCCCCCATGCATTCTCCCCAGTTGTAAAAAAAAAAAAAATTCCAATGATAATACCAAATAAATTTTATTTTACATAAGAATATTTGCACCAAAGTTAGTATCTTTTAATGCATAAAGGTCAAGGATTGTACCTCATAGAAATAATTTGTTAGAAATTCTCTAATCTCCAAATAGAAGTCTAAAAGAAAAGTCATGTTCAAGTAATTATGCAAACAGAAGCTTCTTTTAGATGTATATCTTAATTTGTCGCATCCATGTGCCACTTCGCGAGATAGTAAGTGTGCTTAGTATGTAGAATGTTCCGGTTCTCGCTGAAAGGAATTGAAATTAAGTTTAACTTTAGAAAAAGACAACAATATATATATATATATATATATATATATATATATATATATATATATAGATGGGCTATTGTGCTTAGTGAAGTAAATGGGTGGGTTTACTTCGGGCCATATTTTCATTTTTGAAAATCCAAACAACCTATCCGAACCGTTCAACATGTTCTAAATATTGAAATGTGCTTGGAAACTAAATTTTACATTTTTGTAATTTGTTTACTATTTATTAAGCCACTTCGAAAATAGCTGATCCACTGTAAACAGTAAAAAACAGTAAAATTTTCTGGATCACCGGATCAGCGATTTTCAAAGTGGCTTAATAAATAGTAAAAAATTCCAAAAAATGTAAGGAAATAAAACATAAAAGTAAGGAAATAAAACATAATGGGAATACGATACCATAAAAAGCAAAAGTCATTACTCCTAGCAATTTTATTTTAACAATAGATGTCAAATAGAGTTTTTAATGGACACTTTATTGCTATTTAATAATTAACTGACAACTTTAAAATTTTAAAATTCATTTAAATTAAGCATATAGTAGTAACGTTATTCTCAATGGTCATATTGAGGTCTTCATTTTCATTCACCGCTTCATTGACTTGACTAGCTATAAATTTCATCATCAAAGCAAAATGTTATTTTTCCCCAAAAAAATTTATCTAAATGATTAGATAGCAGAGAAAATTTCAGTTCAAAAATTGAGTTATCTACTAATTTCTAACAACATAAAGTATTGTAGAAAATAATAACTCAATTTATTACAGTGAATATAATTATAAAAATGACGATTAAATGTTTTATTTGTAACCAAAGCTAATATTGTAAGTTCTTATTATTGCAATTTATGCTTTTGTTGATGTAATTCTCTATCCTCTGAAACATAGTAAAAAAACTTGTTTTTGCTTTGATTGGATCAGATTGTCAAACATATAAATTCAATTATACTTACCTACGAAACTTCAATAAAAATGAAACATCCGTACACAATTAAATAAAGAGAAATTTTGAAGCTAAGAGAATCAGTTTGAATCACTGTTATTAAACCCAGATTGGACCGGGCGGTCTGACTGGAATAAACCGGAACCGGACTTGTTTTTGGTTTTTTGTTAAGATCGGATGTGCAATCAAACCGGATATTTTTAATTAAACCGTCCGGTTTTATCTAAAAACCGGATCCAGTGGACCACAAAACCACGGTTCGGTTAGATGTGTTATTTTATTGAAAGAGCAAAAGACTAGGTCACATGTGCTCTACTAGACTAATAGACTAGACTATAGGTGCGTGACTTTATTCACGTGCCAGAAGAAAAGAAATGCATACTTTTTTCTCATCTAATATATTTTTTTATAGGAAACCCTGATATTTTAGATATTATAACTAAGTCAATCAAATATTGTATACAGTATACAGCAGAATTATTTATATACAAATTGTTTAAATATACACCTTGAAACAATATTTGCTATTATCTTATTATTAACATTTTTATGAAATTTGTAATTGAAAGAACTTATCATACAAAAATATAAAATATTGGAATGCTGTATTTTTCTCTCCCTAAAAATATCATTTTGTCTGTTGATAAAATGAGTAGTTTTATTATATTTGTGGGAGAAACTTTTAATTAATTTATAAATTTATTTTCATATTACATTATTTAATATGTATGTGTGAATTTTCACTGTATGAAAATATGTTTTTTTTTTTTATAATAATACTTCTATCTCATAAATATATACATATAAAAATCAACGGTTGAACCAGTTGATCCACTAGTCTGACCGATAAAACGTTGACCAGAAGCTTTATCAGGTCGACCTCCGGTCTGGTTCTGATAACATTGTTTTGAATAATTCAACTGATTAAAATTTTGAAATTTATCTTTATTGAGTTCGAACTTGAAAACTTGTAAAAACCTAGCTATGTCAAAGAGAGAAAATAAGCACGAAGTTCAAAGTAATTTTCCGTGTTTAGCCGTAAAGGCCAACGAGGGTTTTTTACCTTTTACTTGAAGATTAAGTTTACTGGGAAATTTTTTATTGGTAGTAATTAGTGGAAAATAAGAGAGACAAATGGTAAGATTACATTAATATTTATATTGGTAGTAAGATCGGTAGGAATTCTACCGATCTTAACTTTTTTTTTTAATTTGATGTATAGATGGAGAAAATTCTTATATTTAATTTCTAATAAAATATGAAAAGTTTTTCAAAAAATAGATGAAATATTTTTAATATATCTAAATTTTAAGATACTTTATCTATTTTTATAAAAAAATATATATCTTACTGGAAAAAATTAAAAGGAAAAAAGAAAAAAAACTGGTTTAGATCAGTAAAATTCTTACCGATTCAAACTTTTTTATTTTTAAGATCGGTAGAATTCCTACCGATCTTACTACCAATATAAATATTACTATACTCTTACTGTTTGTCTATATTCTTTTCTATTAATTACTACCAATAAAAAATTTCCAGTTTACTGCACTGAGACATTACACAATTGAAGAAGGTCAAAATAGTTTATTTTAATATTTCTCTCACCTCAATATATTGCTGTAGATATCCCAACTCTAAGGCACGCGTATGCCAACAAAAATTAATTTAGCAGTTAAGAGAGCATTACTGTGAGGTGTCACCTCGGGTAAATACATTAATTGACTATAACAAAGGCGTACAGTACGGAACTTAATTTTTAGACATTAATCGACAAATATTTCCGTACTACTATCAAAATAACAAATTATTGCCATTAGTATTATTTTTAGACTTTATATCTAAATGAAAGAGGACAGCCATATTCTTCATTAATTGCTTCACCGTCATGCAATACCAAAATTCTTAATTTTATCTATATAGAAAAATTTATAATGCAACTTAATAGATCGACTCAAAACAAATTTATATGCAACGAAATATATTAGCCGAGTAAGATTTTTTTTTTTAAATTCAGCATTTCGAGGTGCCTAAATATATTTTATATTTTTATCACTGCACCATCGGCTATATAAGCGGGACATCCTTGAGGAATACCTACCTGTATAGCCAAGCATTCATCATTTATATAAACTTCCTTTTTGGATCGATGAAAGATATATTCGAGCGTTCGTTATTTTTCATATTAATTTGACTTAAGAAATACCTACTTATTTATTAAAAAAATATTTCTATTCTTCTTTGATGTCAATTTATATGAAAACTACTGTTGTAGGTGCTTGATTCAAGTTACTAAAAAATCTTGGAACGGCTACTGCAAATACTGTAGTATGCACGATCTTCTACGGGATCTAGCTATCCGCAAAGCTAAGGATGAGAACTTTTTCACTGTATTCTCAAAAGAAGAAGATGTTAACAACCTAGGTGCCATCAAGCCACACCGTGCGGCACTGCAAATTTGCACTCCCACGGAGAATGGCATTTATTCAGAAAACCCTCATTCTTTACTCTGTTTCGGTTTTGGGCAGAGATCATCTAATAATAGTGGCTTTGGACTACTAAATTATAGTGGTTTTGGATTACTTAGAGTGTTAACCTTGCAGAGTGTTGATATGACCACATTTACTCGGAGACAGTGGCCAGAGGGCTTGAAACACTTGAGGTACTTGGGGTTAAGGGACTGCCGTATTCCACATGATATATTTAAGAAGTTTTCCTTCTATAATCTAGAAACCATTGATTTGAATGGATCGGAACTAGGTAATGACGAAAAAACACTAGATTTGTGTGATGTCGTAATCCCAACTCTAAGACATGTATATGGTAGCTGGCAAGTCCGATTACCATTAAAATGGGATAAGCATACAAATCTACAAACAATTATGGATGTGCAGATACAGATAGAATCAGTTGTTGAATTAGGATTTTGTATCAACTTGCGTACGTTAGTGATTTTCATTGAGGCTGATCTAGATAATGAAAGGGTTATAAAGGAGTGGCAAAACCTCAAGAGTGTGCTGAGAAGGACAGAACAGTTGGTCTACCTCTCTATTGGAACATATGGGTTGCTACCATTTGGTGGCACAAAAGACTTACCTTGTCATGGGAAGATACAAAAACTAGTTCTGTGGGGAGAATGGGAAAGAAATATATGTGTTCCAAGTGTTGAGATGTTCCCAACAAACCTCACCAAATTGAATCTCGGAGATTCTGAACTCCAAGAAGATCCAATGCCCATATTGGAGAAGCAGCAGAGCCTCAGGATACTTTCTTTATTTTATGCCTCATATGTGGGAACAGAGTTGATATGTTCAACAGGAGGGTTTCCTAACCTCGAAAAACTGAGTCTTGAATATCTGCACAACCTACATCATTGGGACATAAAAGAGGGAGCTATGCCCATCCTTCGTCACCTCCAAATTAGTTCCTGTAAAAAGCTGCACGTACTTCCAAAGCTACAAAAGGTGCGCACTCTTCAAGAACTAACAATTGATGGGCCCTCACGTGAGCTCTGGGAAGGTACGCAAATGGAAGGAAAAGATGTACACAAAATTAAGCATATCCCATCTGTGCGTATAAGGTAAAATCTCATGCATCTTTCATTTGTTGTAAGATTTTTTTACAGATTTAATTCAATTGTCATCATAACCCATCTAGACTAGTTCAAATTACTTTGCATGTATGCAAGACTTTATTTTCAATTGTCATCACTTTTTTATTATTTTTGTTGTAATTTATTTAACTAATCTTAATTATTGTATATATGATTTATGTTGAGCAGGGACGACTACTGAAAATAAAAAGTGACTACAGGAAAAAATGCAAGACGAAGACACCACATAATCCTACATATTCTCTCTCTGCTTAGAGACGAACGGTCAGATTTGAGTCTCATTATAACTTATAAGTTCTCTTTTTTCAGTTTCATGTTCCCAAGCCGTTGCTGGGTTTAATTTTCTATTGTTATGTACTTTCAGATTTTATAATTGTAATTGTACTCATTGCAAAGGAGTTAATTTTTTTATGATTGTTTATCTGATTATTACAAGTAAAATAAGATAAATGTTGAATAATTAATTTGTATATTTAATTTTGTTAGCTTCTTTATAATTTCTTCCATTATTTTCTTAATTTCAATCTCTATAAATCTAAGTATATTTTTAGAAATCATTTATAATTATATGTATATCATTTTGAATTCGAGTAATATTTGTTGACAGGATTTTTAAAATATTTGTATACTATTTTTTCACTAATTTTCCAATAATGAAGTTATCAGAAATTAATGCATGATTTGGGACAGAATTTGTATTTCTTATTTTTAAGATACATAATTTATTGTTTAATCAAATTGGGTTTAATTACTTCCTACATAATCCAAACTTAATTAAAAAAATATACTAAATTAGTGTAGTTCGCTATAAATTTGTTGTTTTGATTATATTGTTAAATCATTATCTTATTTTTTGTGCTGAACTGAACTATGAGAATTATAAGAAAATATTCCCAATTTCTATTGCTTTACAAGAATAATTTTAAATTACAGAAATTAATTTTTCAGTGAATTAAATAATGTTTCGGGTTCCCCACTGGATTTGCTAGCATTCAATTTATTGCATTAGATATTGTTGTTGACAAACGGATTTGCTAGCATTAAATATTTTGTTTGATAACATAAGATAAATGTTGTTTCAGACGGTCTCATAAAATCGGAATAATATAAGATAATTATTGATGGATAAAATATGAAGTACAGTACTATGCATAGCGCTCTTCGGTCCGTACTACGGGTTCATATTTTATATTTTGAAAGTCAATCCGAACCGTTAATCATGATCTTCATATAAAAATGTACTTGGAGTCCAAATTTTTCATTTTTTCAATTTTTTTTAATATTTTTTTAGATAGGGAGAAAATCACTACTTTTGGATGGTCCAGAATCTTTAGATCAAGTGATTTTGTACATAATTAAAAAAAATAGTAAAAAAACAAAAAAAATGTAAAATTTGGCATCCAAGCACATTTTTAGTTAGATATCATGTTGAACGGTACAGATCGAATATTTAAACTTTGAAAATAAAGATATACATCCATATTACAGATCAAAGTGCGCTATACATAATACCGTAGCCTCAATCTGTAAATAATATCATCAACTTAGTTGAACTTGGGAATCATCTGAAAGTAATGTCGGAAATCAAATTTAAAAGTAATCTAATGGGCTGAGCCCACAAACCGCACAAGGCCCAAAACAATCAGGGCCTGCGTGTTGTATAACATGTTGTGGTGTGATCAAATGCTAATGATTATAAACTTTATAATTATCAACTTTATAATTATAAAGGCTCTGATTGATTCAAAATTTCAATTATGATAATTCAGAAAGCTTTATTAACTAGCATTTTTCTCACTCGTACATAGAATGAGTTCTAAAAAAAAAAAACCTGCTTGTACTTTAAACAATCAATTGATAATGAAAAACAGTATCCATTTATACGCTACAAAAACGGTTAAATATTTGAGTACAGTATCTCAGCAATGCCTAACTGTAACTAACATGCTATAAACCGAAACAATGAGATTAAAAATCCCTCAACCGGAGCTAAACCATGTATTACTGTGGGTCCCACCTGCTCCGGCCCCTCTTTTTTTTGCTCAGATTTCAGAAGAATACATAAAATAGTTACAAAATTCATTCTTCCATTTTGCTATCATCTGCAGAAGCATCATTTTCTTGTGCGACACTACCAGAATCGGGTTCGGGTTCGGGTTCGGGTTTGGGTTCCCCACTGGAAGCAAGGGGCATCTCTACATCTTGAACCCCATTCTCTGTGGGACCCGCTTCGTCAGTACCATTTTGGTTGTCAGGTTCCTCAACTGGTCTGTATTGGTTCATCATTTGCATCTGAAAGACAGAAAATGAAGAAAAGATTTAAGGTCATATGGTACATACACATGGCAAGCTCGGGTTATAGAACAATTCGCCAAATTGTAAAGAATAAACACCATTTCTTGTGAAATTTTTAAAGCTTTTTTGTGACACTGTTAATCGATCAAAATCAACGGCAAAAGCTTTGCAGGTGTTATTTTGTAGGCCCATAATATGCATATTACAGATCGACCTATACTTTGGATCCATATCTATGTTTTCAAAATCCAATCAGTCGATCTGAACCTTCCAATGTGATCTCCATATGGACCATATCAATGTAGTTGGAGACCAAATTTTACATTTTTTAGAATTTTTCTACCTATTTTTATTGGTAGAAATTCACTAATTTAGGGATGGTCCAGAATCATAAGATCAAATGATTTTCTATTTTCAAGTAGAAAAAAAAAATGTACAATTTGGTCTCCAACTATATTTTCATTCGGAGATCAGGCTGGACGGTTCACATCAACTGTTGCGACTTTGAAAACGAAGATATGAATCCATAGTCTGAACCAATCTGTAATATGCATATTACCATAGCCTCACTCAAAAAGGACAGCATGACTAAAACATGGTCTTCTTGTGTCGATTAAGCACACAGCTTATAGAACAATTTTTGAAGCTATTTTGTGACACTTACCATTATTCGATCAAAATCATGCTACAGCCATGGGCTATAATCGATCAAAACTTTTACAGGTGTTATTTTGGAGAAAAAGAAAAAAAAAAAGGACAGCATGACTAAAGAGTCAGAAAGTACCTGATAGAGCTCATGCATTCTAAAACTAGCAAGCTGTTCCATATCCTCAACCCCCTCGACAAACCGCACCATGCCGGTTACTCCAACCGGCCGATCAGTAAAAGGTGTGGTCTCTTCCAAATTCAAACGGAGCTTCTCTGGCCTCTGTAATAGGAGTCTGAAGGTGGGTTGCAACTCAAAGCACTGCTCAAAAAGGGCCCGCCGGCAGAACACGTACAGCCCCAGTCGTGCACGCGACATGGCCACGATCAATCTACGGACGTCACGTAGGTGTCCCACGAACCGGGTCCGCACTAAGGAAAGCAGGATGAAGTCGTTTTGTTGCCCCTGGAACTTGTCTACAGTGGCCACCTGGTTTTTAATATTTGCACAGTTAAAAGTTGGGTTTGGTTGACAGTCACATGAAATTATTCAAGCAAGCAAAGCATTACAATGTTGGTATATAAATATGAGAGTCGAGATATGAGCAAATAATAAGCCTTGATCACTAATACTAAACTAAAAATCACTTTGCCCTATTTATCAGTAGTTTACATTCAGGTGTGAAATTACATCATATCAAGGCAACCAAAAGCTAAATAAAGAAATATAAACTGCAACAAAACGAGACCAACTATCATAATAATTTAATAGTAAACTAAATAAGAACAAATGAAAGTAAGAAATAAAAAGCAAGTGCAGTACCTTGCTAGGGGGTTCAATTCCATACGCTTTGCACCTTCTACTTATAACATCACGGATCAGTAGCTTCTGTCCATTATAAGTCGTCAGAATAGAAATCTTTGATGCTGGGTACCCGAGTGAGCGCATGTAAATGTAAACACTGACTATATATTCCGCCTCCCCTACATTCTGATAAAACCAAGGAGATGGTGCTGACTCACCTTTCCCCATGAAATCCGGCACATCCACCAGCTGATACTCATATGAGAACCCTGCATTCGCCTTCTGAAACATTGCCTCCTCACGCACATAAGGTAAGTCTCCCAACTCCCGGTACCGCCAATTGTACAATTTTGCAATTGTCGGCCGGGCCCTACCTTGTGCATTCAGTTCAATGTATGGTACACCGAGTCTGACAAAACGGGTGAATAAGGATTGATCCATGTGGCTGTACTTTTGGAATGCCATGTTTTTCACAACTGGAGGTAATTGGTGGTGGTCCCCGATTAGAATGCATCTTTTGAGGCGTGCATGTCCGTCCTCTTGTCTCTGAAGTAGCATGGGTATAAAGGTTTCGATTTCAAGGATTTGTGCACTTTCTTCCATTAGTAGGTTGTCGTACTTGAACCCTAGCTGGAGAAAATCTTTTCTTTTTAAGGCTGCATGGGTGCAAGTCATGGCCACAATCTTTGCTTGTTTTGTCATTAGGTAGTTTGCTCGGTCGGCAGTTGATTTGAGAAGTTCAAATGCCCTGTGAAATAGTTGCATGAATTTAAGTGCATAAAAGTTACTTGAAATTGAGTTCATGCTGATTGATTAAAATCACCGTACTATTTTTTATTGTATGATTTGCAACCCAGTATAGTATGGTACTACTCAAAATGTGTTACAATTATTGTCAATGCCCAAAAGTGAAGACTCAAGTACTCTCATGTGTGCTTCTCTTGGAATATCACTTTGATTATCTAATTACACTTCAGTTCAATCAATTTATACCAGCTCGTGCTCAAAAACAATAAAAAACACAAAGAAAGTGTACCTGCACTCTTCCAACTCTTGAAACATGGTAGAGAGATGCCGAAAGCAACCCTTGGCAGCACGCATGTCCCGCTCAAACGACTCACCCGTAAAAACTTGTTCAGGAGCATTTTCAAAATATGCAGAGAATGGGAAGTGGTCCTTGACGAACTCCGCCTTGTCAGCATTGGAGGCTGACTCATTAAGGAACCGCTCCCAGCGCGAGTAAACATGAAGTAGCCAAAAGTAACTGGCCGCTTCGCAAGTGTGCGCTGAGTCGGGTGGGAGGCGTAGGGAGATTGCTAACCGCTCAACCTCACGTAGAAGCTCGAGGCGGCGCACGAGCATGGCATTTACACGACCTTGACGGCTGAAGTCAAGGTCGGTTGCAAGCTCTTGCTCTCCCTGACCCAGCCTGAGTAGGTATCTCGCCGGCACATCCCTCTAAAACAAATTCAAAGGAAACGAATTAGATGAACAGCTATAGTTCATATTGAACAACTCCATATAGGGGTGTTCATTGGGTTCGGTTTATTTGGTTTTCAACCGAACCGAAAAAGTTTGGATTAAATGGTTCGGTTTTTCGGTTTAAATGGATTGGTTCAGTTGAATTTTTGAATTACTTTGGTTTAGATTTTTCAAAACCGAGTATGATTCAAATCCATGCTTTATATATACTGTATGTAATATCAACTTATATTTTGGTTTGGTTATTTTAGATCATCTACATATGGAATTGAATAATGTATGTAATGTCAACAACTTATATATATAATTCATTTTTATTTTTATGATATTTAATGTATTTGTGTATGTATTGAGTTTTGACATTATAAAATTTAATCTCTTCTTTCAGTTCAACCAAACAAACCAAAATTTACTTTGGTTAATTTGGTTCAGTTGTTCTTTGGTTGACAAGTTTAATTCAGTTGGTTTGGTTATATTTTTGAAAACCGAATAAAATTTTGGTGTAACTACTTTAATTCGGTTTTAACCGAACCAACCCAATGAACACCCCCAACTCCATAGACTCAGCGTACATGTTGACTGAAAATACAAGAAAGATAACTACCTGCATGATCTTCTCAAACAGATCATTCAAAGCTTGATTCGAGTGAGTGATGATCAGTGTCCTCTGAGAGGGGCAATTATGGTAGAGAACGTTCAATATCTGCACCGCTGTGTCAGTTTTACCAGTACCTGGTGGCCCCACAACCATGGTTAAACCAGGCTGAATCCCTGAAATGATGGCCCCTACCTGTAAAATTATGACTTCCTATTAGTAAAACCAATCTAGCTTCAAACAGGCAAATTTGGTGAATAGGTGATATGAAGTGTGCCATTAAAATTACTCCCAATTAAACCCTTAATCAGTGTTAATCTTATTAAAAGAAAGAGAAAAACTAATTACCTGTGTTGATGTAAACCTAACTGCGTTTTGCTTCGGCTTATCTTGAGGATATGGCCCGGGATCAGCTGGAATGTAAGCCTCAACAACTAGCTTCTCCTTCTTTGAAATATTATTCTCTTCATTAACTGGTTTTGAATTGCCTGGTAATGCAGTGGTATCTCTCTTTAATGAATCTGGTATTCTGATACGAAAAGCCGCACTTGGTTTAGAGATCTCTGTGCCATCCGATGTCACAAAGGAAACCTATAAATTACAAAAGGTGGTTTGTCAATAAATTCTCCTCTCTATAGATACATTATTAAAGAATTGCAAATGTTGCAATTTTACCTCATGATTGGGGAAGCTCTCCCTCAAATGCTCGGCATCAAGAAAAGTATCCTTAAAATCAATCTTCTCGAGTAAATCTGGCATATTAGCCCACTGTGCAGCTGACGGGTTTCCATACCCTAAAAATATGTTGTGCAACCACTCAGGCACTATACATGTCTCATTCATGAGATCTCTTATTGACTCCAAAATCGCCTTAAAATTATTCTCCTTCGGTTTTCGTCTCATCAATACATTAAAAGATCCATATATATCCTCAGAAGCATTATCAGTGGTATCAATGTAATATTGCGCTGGATCAAGAGCAACTGTTATGGTACGCATGTCACCTTTCGGCGGTTTCCATTCTTCCCTTTTTACCCTTCCCGTGAAATCATTCATGAGATTTCCTTCTTCGTCACGTATCTCAGTCACCTCACATCCACGCACAAATTGTAACCCTAATCGTTCCGGCACAGTAGATTTATCTGCCTCGTCAGCACTAAGAGGTTCAAAAGTCGGTTTAATTGAAAGGAGAAATAATACATCATGCTCTTTTAAACCGTCCCACTCTGACCGAATCTGGTGCCGGTAGCTAGCAACACTAAACGCCACCTCAGCTGTGACGGCTGCCGGTTTGACCTCTCCGATATTAGGTTGCTTCACTTCGGAAATTTTGAACTGCTTGACTGGGACTGCCATGCGTGACCAACCGCGAAATGCAGTTTCCCCTTCATTGTTTATGTATGCAAGGAGATGCGGCACAGCCTCTTGGATGTCTTCACGGATTTCATAAGTCGATTCGAGACGAAACAGGTTGAAGTTGCGTAGCAAATAGTCATGAAGGGTTAAAAACTGGAGATTTAGTTTTGGTAAGGCTAAGCAACCCTCACCAGAGTAGTTAATGCTTGGTACCAGGCTCTCATCCCACATTATTTGCTCATTCGGGTAAAGTGGCATTGCATTTATTGCTTCTTTTTGAGATTGTCGTTTTTCAAAGAAGGAGACCATGACTTCCATCAGAAAATCACGTCTAGGGCTGCAAGGATCACCTTCTGAAATTAACTTGAGCTGTTCAGTAAAAAGATTGTTAGATAATCATGCAAATAAATAATTGTAATGCATATGTTCTTTTACATGAAATTCTTTTTGTTTTAATTCATATTAATTGTGCATTTCATGTTTTTTTGGATTTCACCAAAAAAGCCTAAGAGAAACGGGCTTTTCATGACACCTTTTACTTTAACCCTTTTGAAAAATAATTTATTCAAACCTTATTGCAAACCAGCTCGCGTAGTTCTTCATCAGACAAGACCAAAAGCTTCTTTGTCAAATCAGCACGTTTGTCAATTGCACCAATATTGCACTGTGAGAAGTCCCGCAACTGTGTAGAGATAGAGAGAGAGAGAGAAGAAAATTTCATTATTTAATCCAGAATCAAAAAATCTTGCAACTGGCAGTGCATGCACTGGTCATGAATTGTGCAATCCATACTATGAAACAAAACATTTCCTTTGCCAATATAAATTGAGCGGTCATATTTTTCTTTCCATTTGCATTTTGTTATATTATAGAATCAGGCTAAATAAATTGAATCACAGGTACGCAATTAAAATGAAGCGAGGTCAAATGGGACCATATACAATCTTTCTCTGTCAATTTTTTTTTCCTTCGTATAAAAGATACTTAAGGATAAATTAAAACCTGGTTGACAAAGTTTTGCCAGTATATAAAACTCAAGCCTGTATTAAAAAATCAAGCCTTGCAAAGTTTGGTCTACATATTATCTGGTAGTAGGGGTGTTCATTGGATCTGGTTTATTTGGTTTTCAACCAAACCGACAAATGGGACCATATAAATTGAATTTTTTACTTCAGTTTTTTATACTTGGTTCGGTTTAATCTCTCTTGTTTCAGTTCAATCAATTGTAATTCGGTTGACAAGTTTAATTCGGTTAGATTTTTTAAAACCAAGAAATTTTTCGGCTTGACTATTTTAATTTGATTTTAACCAAATCGACCGTTTGAACACCCCTATATGGTAGGCCAATGCTGTGATTACCAGAAAATGAATGATAACTGCTCCACTGAGACTGAAAAACCATTACCTTAGGTACTTGCTTAAAGGCCAAGAGTTGAAAGGCCTGGAGGCGGTTGTAATGTGTAAGCAACACATCATCATCTGACAGCTGTGTGCCGAAATGATCATCAATCTCAAATCCCTCGTAGAACTGCAACAGGTCTACCAGCTGTGCAAAGAGACGTCCCTTTTCGTGGGTGTACAGAGCACTAAGGTGGCATTTTGCAACGACTGACACGTCAGCAACCAGTGGCCTCAGAAATCTGGTAGTGTTTTAGCATGTTGTTATCAGTAAAACACTTGTGACAATTCAAATCTTGACATAAAAACAACTATCAACAATAAAAATTAGAGATAAGGCCTAAGAGCATTTTGTAAATTAGAAATTGCAAAAGTCAGCAACATTTCTAAACTACAAGCAACCATATCGTCTTGAGATGTTTCTCCAAACCAAAAAGAAAGGGGGGGATTTCATGTGTGCCCCTCAAAAATCTCAAAATTACGTATTTCCCACCTCTGAAATTTATAATATCATATTTATCCCTCCTAATTTCAGAAACTCACTAATTTACTCAAAATATAAAACTAACATATAAAACCAGAACTCAACATACATATAAAACCCAAAAATATAGATGATTAAGCTGTTCCCAAGGCTTTCTCATCTACATTAAACTAACATATAAAACCAGAACTCAACATACAAAACCTCTTTGTTTGACGATTCTCATTTGTATGTATTACCAAAACACATTATCACATTTGAATACAATACTGTTACCATCACCTTAACCTAAGGACAAGTAATGTGAGAAATGTAGAGTAAAATTAAAATTCACCAATACTGTAAAAATGATAGGTGTAATTTGTAGAATAACATATTATATAGCACATCAACTTATGCACTGGTAATACAAATTTGCATTAAGAAAGAAATGCATCAAAATAAAGGCCTTCTATTCACCTTCTAGTTGGGAGTTGACTCAAAAGATCAATCAGAAACTCCATAAATCTCTCGCAGTACAAGACGCATGATTCGTCAACTTGCTCCTCCATGGAATCCTCCTCTGATAGCATAACCTTGGAATCCAGAATCTAAAATATATGAATGTAAAATTGTTCATCAGGTGTAATGCCCTAAATTATAGCACTTGAACTTTAATGAGGAAAAGAACTTAGATCAATTAGATAAGGTCTAAAGAACAGTTTACCTCTAAAAATTCTTCAATTAGATTGCGAAGAAACCTCACTTCGAGCACATTAGTAGGGTCGAAATCCTCGCCTCCTTTCTTAGCACCTTTTGCTTCTCTTTTTGTCATTTTCTTCCATTTCTTTATCAAATGGGGGTTTTGGGACAGCTCCATCTGTTTAGGTTTAGAAAGGGCGTGAGATGAATTCAATCTAGCAAGAGTTACCTTACTAATTTAAACTAAATTTACTAGTGAAGTATTACCAAGTACCTGAAATCGGCCAAAAGAGAGGGAATGCCACAAACGGAGGCTTACTAACTGCAGTACAGTTTCACTGACGATCTCATCCTCTAGACTCTGAAAAGCATTTATCATGAACAGAAGGTAATTTGTTTTCTCAGCCATGCTAAAGGCCCTTTGCTGCAACCAAGAAAAAAAAAATTGAACAAGGTTAGGGAGATTGAGAGATAAGAAAAGCAAAAAAAAATGAATATATAAGAATTGCTTTGCATTTGAGGAGAGAAGCATATGCAATTGTTCTGTTCCTATGAAGTCTCATTAAGGGTTTAAATTACCAGTAAAAGTTTTGCAGTAATATATACTAAATTAAACCTGAATTTTAACCAAAACAAAACTTGCCTCCATTATGTGAGTTAGTTCTGAAAATTGAAATTATACCTCAGGTGCAAATAAGACTACATATACCCAAATTCACCTCAATGTACTCTTGCATTTGCAATTAAACAAAACTATCAAGTAATTTTCAATTTGTTTGGTTGAACCGAAATAAGAGAGATTAAACCAAATAAAATATAAAAAACCTAAGTAATTCAAAAATTGCACCGAACCGAACCATGTAAACCGAAACATTTAATCCAAAATTTGCCGGTTCGGTTGAAAACCAAATAAACTGAATACAATGAACACCCCTACTCAATTTAACCCAAAGTTTATACTGAATTAAACCAAAACAAAACTTGCCTCCATTACGTGAGTTAGTCCTTGAAATTGAAATTATACCTCAGGTGCGAACAAGACTAAATATACCCAAATTCACCTCAATGTACTATTATATTTCAATCAAACACAAGATATGAAACATGACAAAAAGAGAAACACACGCACCTCCTCCTTAAGCCGAAGAACTCTCCAGAGAAACCCCTTGAATGCCTCCTTATTGTCATGAAAACAAACCCAAGCAGCAACATTCTCTCGAAACTGCAACACAAAAGCAACAAAAGAATCAGTAACAGTAAATCTTCTGACATTACTGGTAAAAAAAAACTGTACAAGCGAAACAAACCTTCTCATTAACCATGAGGATCATAGACATGACATGCTCGAAACTTGCCGAATCAGGATCAAAATTCGGCCAGAGATAGTTCTCCAAGTACTGACTCACTTCTAGAATCATAACTCGATGCAATGGCACAGTCTTTCTACCTCTGTCAGTGACCATCAGCTCAGTTTCATAAATCTCCTTCACGACCTCAGGCTTGAACTCAGTGTCAGTGACTGAGGGACCCCAGTTTGCAGCGGCGACACGTGTCAGGCGGTCACGCTGGATCTCCGAAAGGGTAATGGGCTGAGCAAGGGACCCGATAGGAGGTGGCTTCTCGACCGGGAGCGGAGCTGGGGGTTCGCCGGACTGGACGGGAGGCGGCGGAGCAGGCTGGTCGATGGGGTACTCCGCCACGCGGTGGCGCCGGAAGTCGTAGACACCGGTGCCGTAGACTTTAGGCATGGCTGGAGTCGGGGAAGGAGAGAGAGAGAGAGAGGTTAGGGGTTAGGGTTTGTAAATGGATTCTCTCTCTGCTAGTGAAGTAATGAACTCTGGATCCTCTGAAGTAAATCAAATTTTGAAATTTTATCCAGACCGTCAGATAAGAATCCGGACCAGTGGAATGCACTGGATCTCTTTATATTCGTGCAAAATCAGATCTAACGGTATGGATCTAAACCCAAATTTTGAGTTACTTTAGGTGTTGTTCAGCTTCATCTCTCGGCTACGACCACTGATGGGGTACAATGGCAGTACAAATCAGCGGCCCTGATTAAATCAGAGCTTGTTTACGGAGACTCTGATTTAGTGAAGAGATACTGTGTTTGAAGCAAAAAAGATAAATCAGAGGTTTGGGTTGGGATTTTGACAATGTTGAAGGTTGATATCTTTTTTTAGAGAATCCTCCTAATTAATTTATTTTTTAAAATGAATTTGTTGGTAGTTAATCGCCTGACAACATTCAAAAAATAATATTTTTTTGTGAAATTACAAAAATACTTTCTACTTTTATATTTATAAATTAATTAATGGAAGCTCTTGGTAAATGTAACATTTTGCAAAAGAAGGGGAAAAGGTTTCATTTTTTTACAATTAAGATATAAGAATTCAGTTCCAAAGCAACTGAGTGCTGAGTGGTACATGTGAGCACAAAAATATATTTGTATAAATAAATTCATGGTCGTCAGTTAATGTTCTTTGTGTTTCATATTTTACATCTCTGTTTTCAAAATTAAAATTGTCAATCCAAACTGTTTAACCGTCTCTCAAAAAAAAAAAATTACAAGTCAGCAGTTACATGACAATTAAATTCCACTAGAAATTCAAAATGAAAAAAATGATCAAATTTTTTCTTGTCAGTCATTGCCAACCGTCACTGGTACTATACATATCAGTGAATACATTAAAATTAATTTATAAATTTAGAGACAGTATCATGCAAATTTTAAAATAAATTTTTATTGTACATACAAGATGGGGCATTAAAATTGTTAGTGGTACCCACCAGTCGGTGACAGCAGGACTAGTCTACGAATCCAGTCGGCGCGCTTTGGAAAGAATTTTCCTTTATTTTGCATATCAAACCCTTATATAAAATAATGTTTTGTTTTCATCCTTAGCAGATCAAATCCTGTAATATCAATTTTTCTCGGCGATATATATATATATATATAATCGTCTGTCTTTTTATTTTCAATCACAAGCCTAATATTATAATAATTATGCGATTGTATAAAATAATTTTTTTGTTAGAATATACTAAATTAAAAATTATTATATAATAGTTTTAATTAACATCTATGCAAAATTTATTTGGTATCGTATAATTTTAAGAAATATTAATTTTGTAACGGTTTTTTATGTTTGTCTTGAAATATTCTCTAGTACAATTATGTATAACAAGTTCAAGTTATATATGTATAAAGTTGGACTATACTTGTAAAACAATTAATATCACAATTTTGACAATTTTTTTCTGGTTTTTACAAGTTTTCGCTGGATAATTAATTTTGTAAGCAAATAAGAAAGAGAAAGAAAAAGTTAAAGGACTTATAAATATAATAAAAAGTAAAGGGTTAAATAAGAAATTGAATAACTTAAAATTTTAAGGGTGTATGATAAATTAAATTTTTTTTTGTCAAGCTCTTCAACTAAGCATCATTATAAACTTTTCAAAATTAAAAAAAATTATCATAAAAGTAAAACAATCATTTTCAATTTTTTAAGAAAGAAATAGTCGCTACCAATGATTGTGATTTATTCTTGGAAGAAAATGAGGTTTTCCAATAATGGCAACAATTTGATAACAGAAACAAGGAGCTAGGCTTCAATAACTATGGCATTAATTGGAGAGCAGGTTGGGTACGATGGGTTTCGGGACCGTTCAATCGGATTCCAGATCCGTGCGCACTACTTTTAAAGCAGATGCGAAAGTTGTGGACGCAAATCTTAGAGAAGATCGGACGGTTATCGAACCCGAACTCACTTTGAGTTCGATGAGCATCGGACCCAAATTGATCTCCATTAATTGTCACACACAAACACACACTATGTACTGAAGAAAAGCCTGCTCCCGGTCCACCATAGACCAGTAAAATCATGAACCAAATTTAATGAAGTTTATTTAATGTTTTATTTATTTATTATAGCATGTTTCTTAAGTTGAATATACAGCTTAGCATTTAATTAACACTTTTATCTGTGAAAAAAGTATGATTATAATATTTTGCAGGTGAACTTGAAGGAATTTATTTGATATCTTTTAATTAAATCAAATTGAAATTGGAAATTTCATTGCCCTCATTTTTATTTTATTTATTATTTCTTTTTGATGAGGTTGGAAATCAATTCACCCAATTGTCAAAAAATAATAAAAGGATAGTTTTGTGAGTTTTGCTACCAAAAGATAAATATCTATTAAAATAAATGTTCAATTTTTATCTGACAATTTTATAAAATTAATTTTGTATTCATCAAATTCTTAATGCAAACAAGTATTTTAATTGAAACACCAAATTTATATAAGATTAACACTTTTATCTGTGAAAAAAGTATGATTATAATATTTTGCAGGTGAACTTGAAGGAATTTATTTGATATCTTTTAATAAATCAAATTAAAATTGGAGATTTCATTGCCACCATTTTTATTTTTATTAATTTTTTTTAGAAGAGGTTGGAAATCAATCCACCCAATTGTCAAAAAATAATAAAAAAAATAGTTTTGTGAGTTTTGCTACCAAAAGATGAATATCTATTAAAAATGTTCAATTTTTATCTGACAATTTTATAAAATTAATTTTGTATTCATCAAATTCTTAATGCAAACAAGTATTTTATTTGAAACACCAAATTTATATAAGAGCAATTTTTTTAATATGTGTTTTTTTTCTGGTAAATTATTCAAATCAAATTTCCAATAAATTTACATGAACCATACTTTTCTTGAGATGGAGGGATTCTCTTGATATCTTTTTCCAAAAAGAAACCCTTTTTAAATTATTATTTTTGACCTAGAAGCCTCTTTCATTCATTCCTTCTGATCTTTATCTTTGGTCGGTCATGGTATATTCCAAAAGTTAATTTCTTGCTCTTGGGTGGCTTCTTATGATTGGATCTTTTTGTTTTAGTGTTACAAAATAGTATGATATGTAGTTATCCAAGGATAAACACAAATAATTTCTCAAATATTTGACATAAATATCATGCTTTAAATGTTTTTTTTTTTGTCATTTTAAAGGTTGTATGTGTGTATAACTTTTTTTTTTTTTGCAAAATGCATTTCATACTATTTGCAACATGACCAAACAATTTTGGCAAAGCATGCCAATTAATTAGTAAGATATATTTTGTTATGTTTCATTTAAGTTCTACTTTGAATAGAAATGAGAATAAGTGAAATAAATGGACTTTAAACAAGCTATTTTTTCAAAAGCTATCTCCAACATATTTTTTCCAAAGTTGTATTCACAAAAAAAAATTCATTTAAATTTCAAACTTTCAACTTTCCACCTAGAATAGCAGTGCTATTCTAAATCAAGGGCAACCAAACAATCTCACTTGCTATTCGGAACAAGCAGAACAGCGTTGTTCCGCTATCCCAACAAAAAGTCAGAATAGCGATTGGACCCCTCTTCACCCCTCTTCCCTCCAAACTCTATTCTAAATTTGCATTCCAAACAACTTTTTTATTATTCCGAATAGCTTTGAGTTAGCACTATTCTCTTACCATCAATGTTAGTGCTATTCTTATTTACTATTCTCAAATAGTAGCTATTCTAGTTATTCTAAAGTGCATCCAAACGTAAATTGACACAGATTTTTTATACCAGAAGACACATTATGTGACTGGACAAAGAAACATGATTCAACATGTGTATTTTTGACCTCTTTCACACATTCTAATTCTGATCTTATCTTTAGTCGGTCATGGTATATTCCAAAAGTTAATTTGTTGCTAGTCACCAACACTTTATATCAAAATTTTGGGTGGCATGTTATGATTTAATCTTTTTTGTTTGATTGCTACGAGTAAGATGATTTGTAGCTATCAAAGGATAAACACCAATAATTTCTCAAATATTTAATGTTTTTTTTTTTGTCACTTTGAAGGTTGTATGTGTGTATAACTTTTTTTGCAAAATACATTCCATATTCTTGTAACTTGTTAGGTTCAAAGGATTTAAGGGTACGTTTGGATGAGAAGTAGAATAGTTAGAATAGCAAAATTTGAGAATAGTAAATGAGAATAGAGAAAAAATAGTGATTTTTAGATTAATGTGAAAATGATGCTATTCGGATCAGTAAAAATGTTGTTTTGATTGTATATTTGGAATAGTGAATAGCTGTAACCAATAAATAATAGTGTTAACAATGTGCTAATTAAGAGAAAATATAAGCAAGTGGGGTCTTAATCGAATTGTTACAATGTGGAGATAACATAAAGTGGCGTCAATTTTGTCATTACGGGACTGTGTTGGCAATAATTCGAGAAGGAGGCATTTTTTCTCTCTTTCTTCACACTTTCTAATAAGTAGCTATTCCAACATTTACGAGAGAATAACAGCTATTCTAGCTATTTCGAATAGCAAAAATATTGTTTGAATGCACATTGCTATTCCAAATAGCTTCCACATCCAAACATACCTTTAAGTGTAACATGACCAAATAATTTGTGTAAATCATGCCAATTAATCCCTCATCAAGACATGTTTAGTTATGTTTCATTCATGTTTTAAAGCATGAACTAAAAAACAATGATAAAAATTTGACCTTTTCTAACCAACTCACAATTTTCTAAATTTGGACAGAAATAAGAACAAGTTTAATCAATGGATTTAAACAAGCTATTTTTCAAAAGCTCTCTTGACAGACTATTTTTTTTTTTGCAAATTCTTCTATAGACATAAGGACCTATTTGTAAAATGAGCATATTTTCATTTTCAAAGTTCAAACAGTCGATCCGACCGTTCAACATTATCTCCATATTAAAATGTACTTGGAGGTCAAATTTTACATTTTTTTGAATTTTTACTATTTATTAAGATGGGTACAAAATTCAATGGTCTGAATTTGACTAGTTTTGTAAAATACTTAATAAATAGTAAAAAAATTCAAAAAAATGTAAAATTTGACCTCCAAGTACATTTTAATATGGAGATAATGTTGAACGGTCGGATCGACTGTTTGAACTTTGAAAATGAAAATATGTTCATTTTACAAATAGGTCCTTATGTCCATAGAAGCATCCCTATTTTTTTATACATTTTTTTAGTAAAGATTGGAAAATGCAGTCACTCAATTATTTTCTATTCACCATAAATTTTTCATTCAAATTTTAAACTTATGACATTTATATTTATTTATCACTAGACTGAAAACTGATTCTCAATTTTATTTTTTCTTGCATGCTTTCTACTTTTCAATAAGAAATATTATCAACACAGATTATTTTTTGAGAGAAATTGACACATTTTTATTTTTTATTGACAAAGATTTTTTGTGGCCGGACAAATGAACATGATTTAACATGTGAAAAATGTGATTTTCCCACTTTAGGCAAATCAGTACCTCTATCTTTTTTTATCATGTATAAATTAAGTATTCATTTGAATTTTGAATTTACTTTTGTGAGTTGTCAAGCTGAAATGTTGTACCAACTCATTCAAATCAGCTGAAATCCAAGATACATGAACAGTATTCTTGTAATTTCTGAAATTCTGAATCCAACTATTCAACTTTTTCTGTGCACGCATCTCGAAACAGCTAATTTGTCTGTACACATATCTCGAAACAGTTCAACGGCTGAATTCAAAATTTCAGAAATTTTAGAATTACTGTTCATGATTTTGGATTTCAGCAGATTTGAATACTGTACCAACATTCATACCAATTACACTACAATAAAGAAAAAGATTAAATTAGATTCCCAAACAAAATGAAATGAGATGGGAAACGATGACTAATTGATCTCTTTTGCCACGCAATGGATATGACAATGACTTATGAGAAAGAGGAGAGTTTGAGAAACTTTAAGAGGATATTTCAAAAAAGCAACAAATATCAAGCCGATGTGTACTTTTCAAGTAAATTTTGTCCGTGTTTATTTTTTCTCTTCAAAAAATGGCATTCACACATTCCCCCTTTGTTACTAGTACTTGGTTCTTTTGTGACACTTGTTTGTGTAACCATTTGTGTTGCCAGGATAATTATTTAGTCATTTTGAATTCTTTTACAGTAGCACAGTTGTATACAAATCAATAATGGTTTTTTTTTTGTCCAGAGTAAAGTCGGGCTTAAACCGTCCGATATGCATTGAGATTTAAGTGACCTCGTGCATATAAACTGTCTGGTTGGAATTTTTGCATAGATCGGATGGCTTAGGTCCGGCTTTAGTTGAAACAGGCAGTAATGAAATACATTTTATGAAGAAAAATAATCACACCAATAACCTATACAGAAAATTTCCAGAATAAAATGGTTTAGTTAGTTTCAAATCTTGTACAGTAGCATTGTTGTATACAAATCGAGAATGTTTTGTCCTAAGCAAAAGCGACCTTAAACTGTTCGATCTGCGTTGAGATTCGTGCGAACATATTTAAACTTAATAAAATTTGAACATCCCCGTGCATATAAACCGTTGCGTAGATCGGCAGTTTAGATCCGGTTTTGGATGAAACAAACACTAATGAATATATCATTTTTAGCAAAAAAAAAAAATCATACCAATAACCTATGCAATAGGCTATTACAACTAAAAGGAAAGAAAAAAAAATTCTCATATAACAAATTGATGATTTTACAAAGAGTACACTAAAAAAGGCCACATAAAATCATAGCAGTGTAACAAAAAGGGATTCTCAAAGGTGCCGCCACAAACTTTGCCTTCTTTTGCAAATGTGAGTAGTACAGTCACCAAAAAAACAAAAAAGTTGCACCATTAATTCAGAGAAATATCATTCATATATAAGGGGAGAGCCATGAATGCTTCTTTAGGTGCCTTGTTCTCTTCTCTTACAATTAGAGCATGTCCTCCATCTCTTCTTGATTGTTTCAAATACAGAGCTAATAAAAAAAGAAGACTACATCCTAGCACAATTATGGGTGATGAAGCAGAGGTATATATATATATATATGTCAATTTATTTCAATTTATTATTATTAGTTCAACAACTCTACAATTTTCTTTTGTAACTCTGTTTCAAGATTTTTTCTGTAATTGTCATATAAAATGAGATACTTTCTGTAATTTGATTTTTGTGTTTTATTTTAGTTTAACATTTGTGAGAGGGAGCCTTGACATTTTTTTTTTCTGGATTTTAATTTAGAAACCTAGAGTTACTGAGTTGTTTGTCAGAATGGACTGCAATGGCTGTGTACAAAGGATCAAGAAAGCATTGCATAATATAGAAGGTAATATATATTTTTTCATTAGAGTAATTTATTTAATCTTCTTTCTTTTATTTTCACGTGTACCTTTCAAGAAAGTTTAATAAATTAACTAGGTTTATGATCTGTTTCATGAAAAGTGTTTTTATGACCTTAAATTATTCTCTGAGAACAATATCCCAAATTAAAAAAGAAAAATAACTTTTGTGTCCATTTTGATGCCTTCTATTATTCTCTGGATTTCTTACAAAATATGACTTATTAATTATTTATTTTTGTTTTTATCTCAGGTGTGTATGAAGTATACACTGATATTGCACAGCAAAAGCTAACAGTTGTCGGCAGAGCTGATCCCGAAAGAATTGTAAAAGCCATCAAAAGAACTAAAAAGGTCGCTACGGTATATTCGCATGTCGTCCCGGAAGAACCAGCCCCACCAGCCAATCAGGAGGCGCCAAGTGGTGAAGCACCAGCAGTCGAACAACCCCCTCCCCCCACAGAGGAGCCTCTACCAGTAAATCCCCCGGTAGAACAGGAGGCAAGATTGGAGATGAATAACATGCCACCACAAGTACGCATGATGCACGAATACCCGCATGACTATGGCCACAGAGATTATGGGAGTAGCAATCCGAATTATTACGGCATGAGGCAATATGAGAACAACTATAATAACTATGCAAATGCAACACATAGTTATAATAGCAGTCGGCCGTCTACATACGCATCAGAATACCATGGGTATACACAGCCATCTCTACTAGAAAACCAGTACGCCGTACCAGTACCAGTAGATGGTAACAGCGGATATTACCAGAGAAGGGAGAGAACAGATGGTCAGATTACATCTGCTTTCAGTGATGAGAACCCTAATGCATGTAGCATTGTTTAACATTGTAGTTCTTTTGTGGCATCTTATTGTGTAGCCACTTTTGTAGCAGTTCAAGAGTTAGCATGTGTTGAATATCGATTATTAGCTAATTATATCTTTTAAATGAGCCTTTAGTTATTGCTAAGATGCACTTGTAATTATTAATAAATCTTTTTCATTGGAAATTATTCACTTGTAATTCACTACTTCAATAAGCATCTAAGCTTCAGAAATTAGAAATAGATTGATGCAAAACAAAATCAATAAATAGTGCATGCATAACAGTTTACAATGAGAAATGTTGAAAACCAAGGGAAATTAGTGACATTTGTAAAAGAGTTCCATGACAACATAAAATTACAGTGAGATATTAATTTTGCTAAATTAAAGGGTGGATTGGATAGAAAGAAATTTCTCTTAATTCTTATTTCTTTTATAAAAGCACCTACCAATTTAGCGAATCCTTTGATTGTTGTATCTTAGTATTGTAGGCACTCTCCAATTCTTCCTGCAAAAGAAAAAAAAAATCATTGAACTGTTAATGTATCAAACTCTGGTACTGTACTGACACTAACAGTGGTCAAGTGGGAACTGGTTTTGAATACTCTTTTCGGTGCTTGTTTGGTGTTTATTTTGCACAATTTAAGCAAGGCTCAATTAAAAATTTAGGATTTTATCATGCCAAATCACATCTAGGTCAAAAAAATTAAGGAAAAAAATTTAAAAATAAAGAGAGAGAGAGAGTACCTTGCATGTTTTAAATAGCGGTTCAAGGAAGGAAGTTCGAAAAAAGTTAACAGACAATCCAAGTGAAGTTTTCTCCATATCTATCATGAAATATTAAACCATGTCAAAGCTTACAAAGAAAGAAAAGAAAAGGCTATCAGTTAAGTAAAATATCATGGTGAAATAACAGCACAGAGAATTGAATTAAGTAACATACAGTTATCAGTTCCAATTGAGGCATTTGCATTAAGCTCTTCTAGTAGCTGCAGACAAAAATTATAATTAGCTTATAGATGAAAAAGTTTAGAAAATCTAAAAAAGATGAATATAATTAGATAGAGAAAAAAAATATATTTACCTGAGCAAGTGTTGGTACAGATGTCGGGTCAAACTGTTCACAATTGTTAGGATCGATTGGAACACAAACACGGCCTACAATATGAAACAGTCATTTTAAAATGATGAATATAAATAAGAATATAACAACAATAAATTGACTATAACAGTCATAATTTGTTAAGCTTGGTACCTGTTCCAGGGTGCACGCAAAAAGGCGCCTTTAACAAATGGTTCATGCCTTTTGTAACCTAAAAATGTACAAAAAAGCTCCAACAGTTTCAAATTGAGAATCTACTAATAGAATTATATTTACCAAAAAGACAGCCCAGCATTATTAAATAAATTTCATGTATATATTTATTTAAAGAAGAAAAGGCTTCCTTTAAATCCTAAAATGTAAAATAATTTACCCTCATACCCCTACAAAAGAGTGAAATGTTCCTTTTCATAATCAGCCCTGCACTAACTGCTCTCTTATTTTTGAGGAACACTATAGTAATGGAATGCATTTGCATTTCAAGGAAGTGGGTATATGTGAAATAAATATAGAAATAAAGAAAAACAAAGAAAAGTTAAAAGAGTAGAATAGCGAGACCTGGATGTCAATTCTAGGATAGGTATATGAGAAAACAATCTCCTCTATGCACCTCCTAAGGCCTTGAGTCTAAGCAGTCAAACACAATAAAATAAAAGCAAAGTGAATAAAGATAGAACCAGTATATAACCCATTCTCTTTACAAATTCAAACAGTCGATCTGAACCGTTCAATATGATCTTCATATGAATATGTTGAATATGTACATGCAGACTAAACTTTACATTTTTTAGATTTTTTTTTTACTTTTTTTAGATAGGTAGAAAATACTTGCTTTTGAATGGTCTAGAATTTTTAGATCAAGTGATTTTCTACCTATCTAAAAAAATAATAAAAAATGTAAAATTGGTCATACAAGTACATTTTCATATACAGATCATGTTGAGCGGTATATTTCGCCTATTTGCACTTTGAAAACAAAGATATTGATCCATAGTACGGAACAACCCGCGATATGCATAGTATCATAGCCTCACTCAAAAGTTTTTTATATAGTTTAGTGGTTAGAACCCCATATAGTGATTGTGGAGACTTAAAAATTCAAATCCTAGTGACCACATATTATGCACTTTACGTTTTAGCCCTCCTATCTAAATTTTCTAGTTCCACACCTAGTGGTCCCCTTTCTTGGGAGAAACACACACAAAAAAAAAACAGGAAAGTATAAAAGAGATAAATTGAAGGCACAAGTTAAGACCTTTTTACTTCCAGACTGAAGCATATGCTTTAACTGGTCCCACCGAACAGAATTTACATGCTCTAATCTGCTGCCTTGCCACTTCCCAGCAAGCTCCGAAACAACACCTAAAAAAATCAATACATAAGCAATAAAAATTAGGAACTTCTGTAATTCAATTTAAAAGTTCTCAACTCCTATTTCAATACATAGGGTTGACTTGGTGCCGATTACATCTCATACAAGACATAACAGTCTGTTGCTCTCCACAAATAGCACAAAAAAATGAGTTGCAGGGCTTAAATGGATCTACCCAATATATATTTCTATATGCCTTACAAATATAAAAAATAACAGGAAAGGATGATTAACATACTTTCATCTGGAATAAGTTGAAGAATTTTGCGAAACCTCTCTTCATGCTCAAAGAGTTTTTGAGTAGAAATCCATTTCTCCTCAAAGTACTGCTTTAGAACATCTGTATAGGCTCTTCTGAAATAAATGATACTAATCTAAGTTACTACTGTAGCTCAGTAAATAAAGCTAGTAATTATATGGTATCAGGTTGTAGTAATTGAAGAAACAAGAACAGGTAAAACGGTAAAAGAAGACGTACGCAAGGGAAGGATGAAGAGGTCCAGAGAAAGTTACTTTCTTCAAAGAATTTTCACCTCCCTTGTCAGAAAGATAAAAAAAATAAAATCAATTTTTTTTTTTTCGATTGGCGTGGTAGAAAATATTACAGTCCATGTAAGAGGCATTACCTTGTAAACGTTAAAGTAGTCAGCAATAGCAGATCTCTGCTCCTTGCTCAGCCTAAAATAATAGTAGCACTAATGCTTGCTTAATCTTAATTAAGAGAGGTTTTCTACCCATCTAAAAAAATAGTAAAAAATTCTAAAAAATGTAAAATTTAGTCTTCAAGTAAATTTTCATATGGAGATCATGTTGAACGTTTAGATCGACTATTTAGACATTGAGAATGAAGAAATTGATCCATAGTATGGACCAATATATGCTATGCATAGTACCATAGCCCCACTCGTAAAACAATATGGGACCAACACTATAGACTAGATAAGGAAAAAACTCTGGCTATTAAAATGAACTATGCTTAGTTAGTAAAAAAGAATACTGCAAATGTACCTTCTTGCACGGCTGTCACATACCCAACAGTGGACCCCACGTCGGCCACTGAATACCCATAGTATGTGGTTGAAACCAAAATCCTCTGCAGTAACATCAAAATTAGAAAAGAAAGATACTGACCCATTAAAACCATATTTAGCATAATCGCAACTAAACACACATTATAATTATCATTAATGGCATGTATTATAATTTCTTTCGTATTTTGAATCAAATTTTGTTGGGTTTCCTAGATCAAATAGCCACTATGGCATAGAAAAAACTTCCATAGGAGAGGATATGGAGACAAGCAGATACAATAAATAAAGGGGAAATTTCATGTATACCCGTCAAAAACTTCGAAATTACGTATTTCCCCCACTAAACTTCATAATATCATATTTACCCTTCCAAATTTCAAAAATTCTCCTCAAAAAATAAAATTCTAAAAATTCACAAATGTAACCATTTTATTGCCTTTTCTATCAGAACTCATTTTAAATTTATGAAGTACCTATTTTACCCTTTATTGAAAAATTAAAAATATGTAGCATGTTTAAGAAAAATATGTTTGAGGGGTATACGTGAAATTCCCCCATAAATAAACTAGGTGGAGTATGTACAAACCTCTAAGAGCAGTATCAATAACTTTAATGGCAATTGTCATGAGAGGCCAGCAATCTGAGCATATATCAGCACCAGAGCAACAGTACCTCACATCGTCATAATCCGTTATATCCTATGGAATTACAAACTAAGTTAGACTTAGTTAAATTTTCTTAATAACTCATTGAATTCACTTAAGCATCAGTAACCATTGATAATTCAGTTGAACCTTAATGAATTTGAAATTGTTCAATTGAGCCCCCTCAATTATATGAAATTTTTCCTCAAATGAACTCAATTGTACAATTATGTTCAGTTAAGTTATCGAACTAAAATGTGTGTGATTTTATGATCAGTGGAATTATTGGTACAAATGCTGCCTCTTGAAAATAAATGAACAAATAAATAAGTTATCAAGGTGCAAGCATGCCTCGAGTTAACCTAATTTTGCAGCCATTAAACATAAATTGTGAAAATATGGCTCAATTAAGCAATAAGTCTACAATTATGCCTCGATTTAGTCTAAATTTAACAATAGTGACCAACAGTTGTCACAATGCTCACTTAGTGCTAATATAAGCACAAGCTTCACTTAATTGAAGCTCAAAACTGTGCCACTTGTTCAGTTGAGCCTTAAATAAAATGAATCATTCGCCCAATTTACCACCCAATTATTCAATTAATTCAAACATAAGAAGGAACAGTGTGCTTACAATGTCAAAAATAAGCTCTCTCTCTACAGGACTAAAGCCTGATTGTGCATAAGCATGCCTCTTTGCTGGCTGCAAATTAAATTTTGACGGGTTATTATCTTGTAAAAACATGTACTAGGAATACCTAAGCACCACAAAAATCTTCATTCTAACGATGCCACAAAACAATACCATTCCCAACAGAACCATACCAGTATACTATGATAAAGGGAACCCAATTTTGTTATTCAGCACAAATCAACTCCAATTCAACCTCATTTGAACATAATTGTTCATATAACCTTAAATGACCTCAATTACCGTTTTCTTTCTTGAGGTGAAAATTTTCGACAATAGTACTTATCAACACCAGTCCAAGGAGAAACAAACTTGATATGGAAAAATATTTACCAATTTTGTAATTTATCCTAAATTGTCCCCGGCAACCAATCAAAATCTCGATCAAGCTTCGATTTGCACATAATGTCTAATAAAGACTCAATTAACAGTAGAACAGTAAAATTGATATTATAAAACTCCAAATAAAAGGGTCTCAGATATAAATAAGATTACAGGAAGCCTTTCTTTCTTATTATTATAATTATTTTTGTAGATATGTCGAATTAAGAGGCATGAGAACATACATCTACAGTGTAAACAGCACCAATGTCAATTTTAGTGGGGCATTTGGCTTTAATGGCGCTCTCCATTTCGCTTGCATTGGAGAAAGACTGAAAACGAAGGTAGATCTCGTCTCTGTCACTTTTTATAGTGAAAGAAAATTCTCTCCTGCCAAAGTATGAGCTGTCACATCCCGGGTGCTTTCCATCTGCTCAAAATCATAGTAAAAACTCAAATCTATGTTTCTTAAACATAACAAAAAAACCAACTTGTACAAAACTTAGAGGATATAGAATTTGGTATTTGGACATGACATTTATCATTTATGAAGAACTAGTTACATTTTTTTCATATTTTGTACATATGATACCTTAATCCATGAAAAAAAAAAAAAAAATTAACATACCATTTCCATATGACAGCCACTTGAACATATCCATGTATGGGAAAAGCTTTCCTGAATTAGACCAACAAAATATTAGGTTTTTTCAAAGCAGCAGCATGGAACAATCCAATTCCTTTTGGTTGCAATTTTACAGTCACTGAGAATTGCTTTTGTGCCATTTGGTTCAATTTTGGGACATAAATGAATTCAGACTGACCAAAGTCAGAATCTTTAATTAAATATTGCTCTCCACAAAATTGTAGCAGTTGAGGTTATTTGAACAATTGTGTTCAAATAAGGTTGAATTGGAGTTGATTTGTGCTGAATAACAAAATTGGGTTCTCATTATCTTATTATACTGGTACGGTTCTGCTAGGAATGGTATTGTTTGTGGGATTTGGTTCAATATTGCAAGATTCTGAAATTTTTAAGACCAATTATATACTTTCTCAAATTTTACTGTTTCTGAGTTGAATGTATTTACCATAGTAGATTCGGAGATAATCAGTAAGAAGTAACCCTTCAGGGACTCGGTTTATGTGATGCTGCACAGGGGCATTGGAGTCAATTTGCATCGGGTCTTCGCCATGCTCTTGCTTGGGAACTATTCCAGGCTAATAATCAACAAAACAAAATAGGTATCACATATTTCTCATTTACCTCTGAATTAGTAGTAACAATGCTAGGGTTTATACATAAATAAAGTAACTAGATCTAGGATAGGAAAGAAACAGAGACTCACTGAAGAGCAAGCTGCGATTGACGCCATTTTCTCTAATTAAGGCTGTGATCGGAACAAAGTGAAGACGAGGTAGAGAGAGCGAGAGAGTGCGGGAGGGAGGAGAGGGGAGCGAAAGAAGGGAAGGAAAAATGGCGGGAATTTTATGGCGTTTTCCTGCGACTCCCGCCTCTTTGTGGGATGGGAGCAGGAGGAATCATCAACCGTTGGATACAAATGGGTTGCGGTAGTCAAATCCGAATTTAAACCCGTTACTTTCTAACGATTAATCAATCCGAATTTCTCTTTCTTAAAGAAATTTACATATATGTCCATCATAACTTCTTAATTTAGTTATTTTTCTATTAACATTTCAAAATTAGTTATTTTTCCGTCCAAAATCACTTATTTAAAAAACACACAACCGTGATAGTACCAATTTTGTAGAAAAATATATTAACCTCTAAATTTGAAAATTTTAATTTAGTTAATTATAAGTGTGTAAATACTATGGATAATAATGTATAATTAGTTTTTAGCACTTGAATAGAGGTATTGACATTAACAATTAACAAGCAACAAGATCTTTCGGCCCAATGGCACTGGATCCGGCCCAAAGACTTACAAGTAGGCCCAATTATCAGGCCCTACCCAGCCTGCGACTCGAAGTGCCTTCGTTACTTTGTTACAATAACAGGCGGGTCCCATCTCTGACAAGGCGGGGTTTTAATCGAGAATTCTACTTCCTCCTCTCTCTACTTCCTTCGTTTCTCCATTGAAAAACAAAATTCAGAACTAGAATGGATTCCAATCTAGCGAGCCTAAGATCACTAACCATAATCCCATTGGAAGAGAAAGAGCAAGACGAAGATGTTCAAATGGAAAACAGCGATGAATTCGATGAAGAAGAAGACGAAGAGGAAGAAGAAGAGGAAGTAGAATTAAAGCTAGGGTTTGTAGAAAAACCTACAAACCCTCGTTCGTTGCTCCGCCACTTCTTTCCTTGTAAAGCTGGAGGCTTTCCTGTAAATTCTTTCTTTTTTCAATTTTTACTGTGTGATGTTTGTGTGATTGAAATTGATAGATTTAATCTCAAATTTGGTGTTGATTATAGGCATGGCTGGATCCAGTGAACTTGCCATTAGGTAAATCTCGGATATGTGGATTTTGTGGAGAGCTTCTACAGTTTGTTCTTCAGGTAAAAGTTTGAACTTTTGATCCTGTACTATTTGTACCATTTAAAGTTGAAATCTTTTCTCTTTTATGAATTTAGATTAATGAAAACAACCACAGAATTGAAAATTATATTTTGAAATCGACCTTTGAAATTGATAGGTTTATGCACCTATCGATTACAAAGAATCGACATTTCATCGAACACTGTATGTATTCATGTGCCCTTCAATGAAATGTCTTCGTAGTGATCAGCATGAACAGTGGAGATATAAACAAGGAACCCCTTCTAGAAGGTTTCTTTTCGCTTTACTCTGTTCCTCAATTTATGGAAAATTTTCAGTCTTGCCCCTACAAATTTTGTGGGTTTGCATGAAAATTTTCCACTTGTTTTATATTTCATTTCGGTGTTTAGTGCTCTAACATGTGAATTTACAGTGTGAAGGTTTTCAGATGTCAATTACCAAGACTCAATCCCTATTACTCATACATACCAGCAAAATTAGACGGCACTGACAGGCCTTTGAGTACTGGAGGTAACCTGTTATATACATTTTTTCCTTACTGGGTATGCTGTACCAGTCAGGCCTTTACTCATTTACTTCATTGAACTTTTGACCCATTATATCAATTTTGAAAATTAAAAATTAAAATGCGTAGTGCCTCTGTGTTGTTGGTGTGGTACATGGAAAGGCGAAAAGAACTGTAGTAGTTGCAAGAAAGCCCGGTACTGCTCTGAGAAGCATCAGGTACTTTAATACACAGTATAATCCTAGTATCAGTCATTGCTGTAGCCTAAAACTTAATGCTACCATGATTATCCTTTTTGTTATTTTTATTCTTTTATTTTATTTTTATTTTATTTTCTTCAGGCCATGCATTGGAATTCAGTCCACAAGAGTGAATGCCACAAGCTTACTGCTTCTGATTCTCCGATTGCTAACAATGCGAACGGCATAGGAGATCTCACAGTTTCAAAAAATGGTAAAAAATATTTTTGGAATTATAATATATCACTACAAAAAATAACCAAGTTGAATCAAAATTTATTGAGAACTGACAAGTATTCTTGTTTTTGTTTGTTTGTTTTAGGTTCGAGTAAAGCTACATGGAAAGAATACAAGATTGTCATTAAAGAAGAATGGGAATTTGAATCGGAGGAATCAGAGGGGAATAGTTCGTCAGTTGATAACTCTGCAATTGTCACAAAGTACAGTAAAACCGATGAGGCAATGCATTCTGTAATGGATCAATTTGAGGTCTACTTCTTTCTATAGCAATTTCAATTTGGAATAATATCTTGTATGTCCTTGTGGTTTTTTTAAAATTTTCTAAAAATATATCATGTTAATTACAAATCTTTTAAAATTGCTGATTTCTTAATATATTCAAATTTATGAAGATGAAATATGTAGGATGGAGAGATAGTTATGACATTTAAAAAAAATTTGACTGATTGTTGTTTTGGTAATTTCTTATCTAGTCAAATTTTTTCTCACGCTCTCAATAAAATCAGGTAGTTCTCAGTAGCACCGCTGCAGGAATGTTGTAACATATATATATATTTTTTGGTTTAAAGGGATTATACGGGGTGTAATTACTGTTTTTGTTGAGAGTTGTATTATTTATTGGACTTTTTTTTTTCCTTTTCAATTTTGTCTATAGGCTGATGCCGATAATAACAGTTGGGCATCATTCCAAGAGCGCATTTCTAGAGATCCTGAACAAGTTTTAAGGTATAATAATATTCTCTATGAAAAACAAGAAACTTCCTGTAAATCCAAAGTAAATATTCTATTATTACTTATCTCTTGTTGAATCTATGGAAGCATCTATTTACTTTTTTTTTTTTTTGAAATTACCATTTATAGGTATTGTAGGGATCCAATGGCAAAACCATTATGGCCTTTTTCTAGCGGCCGACCCTCTAAAGCCGACATTCCTCCATGTGCCTATTGCAAGGGCCCACTACATTATGAATTCCAGGTTTGCATCAACTATTTTTTGAGACATTTTACATAGAAGACCCCTTTACTATATTATTTTAATAAAGAATATATTATTTCGTTGCAGATAATGTCTCAGTTGCTATATTATTTTGGCGTGAAGAATGACCCGGATTCTCTTGATTGGCAAACAATCGCAGTATACACATGCTCGGAATCATGCGAATCAAGCGTAAGTTACAAAGAGGAATTTGCTTGGGTTCAGTTATAACCTTCCACTAACGAAACCTAGACATGTTTTATTACTTCTTTTTATGGTGCTTATTTAGTTGTTTTGTTTTGTTAGTTACAATTTTGTGCTTATTTAGTTGTTTTGTTAGTTACAATTTTGTGCGTATCTTGTGTGAGTTGAAGTCTATTAGCAATTCAGGACTCTCTCCCTCTCAAATTAGAAATCTCCATCGCTTTCCATTTTTGGGAATTTTTTTACCATATTTTAATTTTGCACAATGCATGGTGATTTTCTCTGGCATCAGATTTAGGGGGTCATGGTCAGGGGTGTTCATTGGTTCGGTTCAGTCCAAACCGAATTAAAATTAGCTAATTAAAATTTTATTCAGTTTTCAAAAATCAAACCGAACCGAAATAGAATAAGAACTGAGTAAGAACCGAACTGAACAATCCGAAGTAAATTTCGGTTTGTTTGGTTGAGCCCAAATAGGATATTAATCATAAAAATAAATACTTTTTTGTTAATTTTTTTGAATTTTTTTAAAGATGAATCTAAAAATTTTGTTTGGTTTGATTTTACTATTTTTAAACCGAAACAAACAATATACATTATGCTATAATTTTTTAATTTTTTTTAAATGTTTGATTTGGACAAGAGATGAGCTTAAAAATTTCGATCGGTTTGATCTAATCAAAATTTCTAAACTGAACCGAACTATTAAACCAATTTTGAAAAAAAAAACCGAACCAATCCATTTAATTGGAAAAAATGAACCATTTAAACTGAACTTCCAATTAAACCGGACCAATGAACACCCCTAGTCATGGTTTACATGGGTTATAGGATTATCCTATACAATTTAATCTTGATTCAGTTCCAACTCTCAAGTATTATAGAAGAGGTGGGGAAATTTCGAATCAAATTTCTAAGAAACTTAACCTAATTTTTCCAAAATCAAAATTGTAAACCAAATTTCCAAACATGAATATTACAATGCATCTAATTGATACATGTCTTCATACAATTTTGTCAAAATCTAACTAGCAATCTCCACAAATGAAACAAATAAACTCAAAGCTTAAGGGGCTTAAGACCAAGAGATGCTCTAAGTCTATTCGCTTCGGCAATCTCTGGATCGGGATGGTCGGTCCCGTCAGTTACCTTCTCCTTCTTCTCTCTCTTTTCCTTCTTCTCTTTCTGTGGACTTGGACTACCGCGCACCCTCTTCCTGTCTCTGTCTCGATCATACCGGTCTCTGCTCCTAGACCGGGACCGACCACGATCTCTGTCTTTTCTGTCTCTCTCTCTACCTCCTTCCCTTTCTCTCTCCCTGTCACGGTACAGGTCTCTGTCTCGGTCCCGATCCCTTTCTCTCTCTCTACCCCTATCTCTGTCTCTGTCTCTATCTCTATCTCTTTCTCTGTCTCGGTCTTTATCACGACCTCTATCATAGTCTCTATCATAATCCCGGTCCCTGTAAAATGGTATTGTTAATTTTATATTTCAAAGGTTCAACTATGAATTTGGGAATGAATCAGAAATTGCTAACAGATGCAAAAGCTAAAATTAATAAATCATAACTAAACAAGAGTGAGGCTATGGTACTGGATAAATATCTTCGTTTTCAAGACAGTTGAACATGAACTCCATATGAAAATGTACACTTACAGACTAAATTTACATTTTTTAGAATTTATTTAATATTTTTTTAGATAGGTAGAAATCACTACTTTTGAACGGTCTAGAATCTTTAGATCAAGTGATTTTACCTATCTAAAAAAATAGTAAAAAAATTCCACAAAATGTAAAATTTGCTCTATGAGTACATTTTCATATGATGATCATGTTGAACAGTTCATATTGATTGTTTGGACTTCCAAAATAAAGTTTATGATCCATAGTATGGACCACTATGCACTATGCATAGTACAAAAGAAAGCAATAAATACAAAAACCAACAAAAACTTCTAAATTTGCTTTATAGGTATCCAAACTTGAAATTTTCAAAACTGACACCTCATTTTTTTATTTTAAGAGTTTGACTAGTTGAACTTTCTCGAAACATAATAAGCTTTTTGACCCAAATATATCCACAGAAAGTACTGCAGAAGTTACCTTTTTGCAATTTTAAAACACTCAAATGAGGTTAAAACACTCAAATAGTAGTGTACTTTAGTTATAAGATAAACAGAAGAAAAAAAAAATAATTTAAGAATGTATGATCCATCTACTTCTCATCTGCACACTGTCAGTACAGAGAAACCTGTGGAGGTCATTCGTAAATAATTTGTTACTGTAGGAGGCTTCTATAATCTACCCCGGCTCTTGGAATTAACATGCCGTGGCAGTAAATCCTTTGTTATTATTATAGTACTTCTTTTGTACTAGTTTTCAAAGGAAAAGCTTCCAGCAGGTTATCATTATAAAGAAATGCACAAATTTTAATGATGCATTATAAATTTTAACCAGAAATTATAAAAAAAAAATGCATCATTATAAACTTTAAAGGAAAAGTGACATGATTCTGGTACGTACCTGTATTTGTAACTATCATGCTTTCTTTCTCTGTCTCTGTCTCTGTCTCTGTCTCTATCTCTATCTCTATCTCTATCCCTATCTCGGTCTCTGTCTCTCTCTCTTGTGGGGCTCCTCCCTCGATAGTATTCCTTAAATATTAATTAAAACATGAAACAGAATCATTAGCTTTTGCAATAAATCAAATTGGAGTGAGTTCAGGTATGCGATTTAGCTAACTTAAAATGAACAAAACAAGCACAATTCACTTATTTTCCTGAAATTTGACCTTAAATGATAAAACAGTAAGCAGATTGCAAAATAATTATATAACGAGCACTAGAGGGAGAAATAGAGGTGGTACCTTATGACGATCGTCAGTATCCATAGGCTCTGCATCCTCCTCCTCTTTCTCTTCTTCCTCTTCTTCAAAATCATCTTCTAATGCACTTCGCCTCGGTTCCAGTACCCCTGATGCCTCTAAATTCCACCTGGATTTTTTACATATTTAGTACTGAGTATGTACCAGTAACAAATTTAACCAGAACAGTTGCTGGTCTAGTGTTGTTGATTCCACCAGAAAACCCAAGCAAAAGTAAAAGAAGAAAAAAGAGTGACCAATTAATATCAGATGGGAGCTCTACTTTCGGTTTGATTGATATATCTTGATATTTATTTGATTATTTCTATGATTATTAAATATATTTGTGTATGTATTAAGTTTTGACCTTTTGAAATTTAATCTCTCTTATTTCGGTCCAACCAAACAAACCGAAATTTAATTTGGTTTTTTTGGTTGCTATTCGGTTGGTTCGGTTAAATTTTTGAAAACCAAATAAAATTTGGGTTTTGACTATTTTAATTCAGTCCTAACCGAACCAACCATTCGAACACCCCTAGTTGCAATCCCTTCAAGACTTCCACCAGTAAATCCTTTTTTATTGTTTTGTTATCAATTAGCTAGCAATTGTTCTTTCTTTACTCTCTTATTTGTCTAATAGCTTGACTGTAGCCAAGTAAATAAATAGAAAAACAAAGAAAACAGGAAACCTTTTCATTGTTTCACAGTAACTTATTCAAACCATGAGTACTAAAAAAAAAAGAACCTTCTCTGAACACGAGGGAGAGCAATGTCACAGGAGTAGTCTTTTGTGAGAATCTCATCAATGTATTCATCCACATGAGTGAGAGCAAAAGCTACAAATTGAAATCAGAAAACGCAACAATCAACTCAGATATTTTCACTGTTTTCTCTTTTCTAATGAACAAAATAAACTAGGCAGTACATACTTCCATCATTGAGCTTGCGCCTGAGTTTTCGGTAATCATTATACAGAGGCTCAAGATACTGGTAAACATCAGTAACAGTACCAGTAAGGCGCAAGTAAAATGCTCCAAGCACTCTAACATACCTATACATCACACATCAATCAATCAATCAATCCATCAATACAAGTACTTCAAATCGAAAAAGAAAAGAGAAGTTGTAGATTCGTACTTGTAATCCTCGTTTTTGATGAACTCAACGACGATGTCTTTGTCAGGTTGGATCTGGAGCATTTTGAGGATGAGGCAGAGGAAGGGAGTGGGTCTACGAGCGCCACCGTAGGTTCCGCCGAAGTGGTCCAGTTCCATCGCCTTGTCGACTAACGTCTCCGCCGTCAACCCGAAGCATTGCTCCTTCCAGTACCCGTTTTGGTATATCTTCGATCGCACGATCTTCTCTACTAGATTCTGAGGGTTTGTCCCGTGCACGTTCCGTGCAAGCGGGTCGGTCCGGTTCGCCATTTTTGAACCGCTCTCCTCTCCTTCCACCAAAACCCTAAAAAGAGAGAGTGTTGCACTAGGATATCCTACAAGGAGCTGAGTCCGGAGTCTCTGAGGTAAGTCAATTTTTGAGTTTCGATCCAGACCGTCCGATCAGAATCCGGGTCAATCCGGCACGAGATGACATGCACAGGGATCCTTTAATATCGTGTCAAAACAGATCGGACGGTGCAGATCTAAACTCAAAATTAGAGTTACAGTAGATGATATGAATTTGAATGAGCTCCAGCTTTACCAAAATAATTTTCGGGCCTATTTGAATTATAGGATTCTGCTTTGAGATTCGTGCCAGATTAAAAGATCTCATTCTACGCGGTAAGGTACCGCACTAGATCATTTGAGAGGTCAGGCGGATTGGGACCGTCGATTTAAATCAGACGGTTCGTATAAATGATGTTTCCCGAGCAAACTGGATAGAAGATTATGAACGTCCGATCTAAAATCAACGGCTTAGAATACAGGTACAACATGCCTTTGTAAATTTCCCATTCTAATTCTCTCAATCTCTCATTCGAACAGCATCAATGCAGGCTATTACTCATAACAGCAGCACCTGTATTCCCCGCTGGAACAGTAGATCGTTCACAGCCGTCCGATTAAGATCCGACGCCGGTGCATCCTTCCTCTCCTCGCCGGTGAAAATAAAGGTCTGCTTACCGCCTGAGACTGTACTCCCTACTGTTCTCCGCCTTCTCCACAATCACAAAATCATGGCTAAGGCTGATGCTTCAGGAGGTAACCTCACCGAGATGAACAGTATCGCCGATTTCGAAGCCGTTGCCTCTCCCAACGGCTACGTCTCCATCTGTGGCTTCGGATCTCTCCTCTCTGGTAACTTTTGCATACACAACCTTGCAAAATCAGTAATTGAATACTGACACTCCATGTTCTTACTATCCTCTACTGTACTGTTCTCTTATTAGAAAGAAGTGCTAGGAGCACCTTTCCTGATCTGAAGAATTTCAGGGTTGCGCAATTGCATGGATTTCGGCGTGTCTTTGCTCACGTGGCACCTATATTTTTCGAGCGAGGGATTGCCAATGCCGAAACAGGGGTGATTCTTCTTCAAAATTTAGTTATTTCACGAGGTGTATGATCGAATTTTTGGTTTTTACTCAGATTTTCTATGCTTATTTTGGGATTTTTCATTTTTCAGGAGATATCAAGTTTGAGTGTGGAATCATGCGAAGGGGAATTCCTAATTGTAACTGTTTTTGAGATCAAGATAGAAGAGGTAGCAAATTGTAAATTTCACAATGCACAAATTGTAAATTTCAATTCATATCACCTAAGGTACCTCATTTTTTGAGTTTGAATCTGGTCCGTTCATTATATACTAGCACGAATCTTAAAGAGATCACGGGCATTACAGGCTTGGGCCAGATTTGCCAGGATTTTGATCGGACGGTCTGGATTGAAACTCAAACGGTTCATTACCTCATGGGGCATGTTGATCTGAGTCGGTACTTACATATATTTATATATGTTATATTTTGTAGGTGCCTTCTTTTCTAAAGAGGGAAGAAGAATTCAGATTTTTAGCTGTAAGATGCTTTTCTCTTACTTTCTTTCACTTTTCATTATTTTTTGTTATTCATTTAATTATTTTTTCAAAATAAACAGGTATATCCTGAAGGATTAGATGGGATACCTTTCTCAAATCGAGCAGTATGTGTTTTTTTGAATCTAACCATGTAAAAATATTTCATTTACATAATTGATTTTGATTTCATTTCTTGATCTTTTCTTATAAGGTTCTATGTGCTCGTTATAGTGATGAGGAGTATTTTCAAATAAGATGCCAAGGTAACAAAGCTCACGTTTTCATTTTTTTTTTATTTACTGTCATAATGGAACTAAGTGATGATTCAAATAATTACATTAACAGGCAGTAAAGAAATTTATCATGAGAGATATGGCCGATACAATATCCATAAGATATGGAGAGACGACATTTTACCTTGCCGTATATATTTAAGACACTGGTACAGTTCTCTATCCAGAAAACTCTTCATACCATTACAAATTTACAATTCAATGTATATCCCTCAATATTATTAAATTTATATCTAAGTTTTGCTACTTTATAGTCTTTAATAATTTTGACTACATTAAACAAGAACTCAGTCCAGAAAAATGACAAACAACTTGAATTGATATATGTGCTATCCCTTTATAATGTGTTGGTTTAACAATTTTCTGATATTTTATCCTATTTGCTGGTAAAAGACTTATGAAATATAGTTAACAGTGTTTTAGCAGCCAAAAATTTGGGTGAGGAAGCATATAGTAATTTCTTGGACCATACCTATATAAGCGATCGTTCAACAACAATCCGGCAATACTTGGCCACTACTGGAGCGGGTATTATGGAAGAAGAGCCACCCGAATCGCTCAAGACCCGTTATGGAGGCTAATTCTTGGTAACTTGTTAGATTTGAATAACATTTGCACATATCGGATGTAATTTTTGAATAATTGGATGTAAGGAAGTGATGCATGGATGATGCATTTTTTTGTAATGTGCTAATGACTTATTAGCTTGTTAGAAGAATAATTGCTTTATATTAGCTTCAAACCCTAGAGATTTTCATGACAATTCGAGAAAATAAATCACATTGTGAATCAAATTCTAAAAACATGCTAATCCAAAAAGAGAAATCACCTTTTGTTCAACATATACAAGTAGAATGTATTTAATAGTACGCCGTCGCTGTGTTTTTCTTTCGGTGCTTTATTCTGTTTATAACTTGAAAAAAAGTTATACAATCATCAAAACTGACATGTCATCATTTGCAAAATAAAATTATTTGTGCTAATTCAGAAATTGAAAATGACATTTTTGTAAATATAATTGTTGGAATGTACTTCATTTAGTGATTTTAATTAGTTCGGACTTCATTTAAAGTAATACAATGAAAAGAACTGACAAGTATTTTTTTTTAAATATTATCAACTTTGCAAAAAATGAAAATTTGTAACTTTGATCTCATTTTTAGTGAAACAATAATCAACGTTTGATAAGGGTATCAAAACAATGCTACAAAAAAAAATCGAAAAGGTTTAGTGGGGCACCCCATCATGTAATATTATTTTAGGCTATGTTACTATGCATAGTGCAAATTAGTCTGTACTATGGATCAATGTTTCTGTTTTCAAGATTCAAATAATCAATTTAAACCATTCAATGTGATCTTCATATAAATGTACTTGCAGACTTAATTTAATATTTTTTTAGAATTTTTTTACTATTTTTTTAAATAGATAGAAAATCACTTGATATAAAAATTCTGGACCATTCAAAAGTAAAAATTTTCTATCTATCTAAAAAATAGTTCAAAAATTCAAAAATTCAAAAAAATGTAAAATTTAGTCTGCAAATACATGTTCATATGGAGATCATGTTTAACGGTTTAGATCGACTATTTCAACTTTGAAAGTGAAGAAATTGATCCATAGTACGGACCAATCTGCGCTATACATATTACCATAGCCTCACTCATATCATTTTGCTCAATAATGGTCTGTCCACTCCATTGTAAAAGAATATTAATACAGCCAAGTTAAAACTGAAAAGCATGCATATAAAATATCGTAGTTTAAGCATCGCAGAGCTGCTGGTGTGCTGCCTAAACTAGATAAATTTTTCAAAGAATATATTTCTATATCATGCCCACTAATTGCATAAATTAAAACAGAAGATATTTAACCGAAGTTCAAAAGGTTTTCTGCATGGCCTTACCAGCATATTTAAACTTTAGTTGTTGCTGTAGCACGTTCATGTTCTGCTTCTCTGTCATCTTGGGGATTGTCAATAGGATTCAACTGCAAATGAAAATTAGACATGACATGCAGGTAAGCTAGGATTGTACTAGAGCATTTTATGCTGGACATCAGTATAATACAAGCTGTCTGGTCATGTAATGACCAAATATATTCTAGCACTGGAAATCACCTCTTTTTCCTATTCTTTATTTTTTTTGTCTTCTACTGCAACTTAGTTATATTTCTTATGGAATTTCAGAATGATTACTCATGAATCATGATGTTAGTACCGATTGGATCTAATATTAATAAATATATATAGTCAAGGGTCTCTAGCCTCTAAATAATCTAATATAATTTATTTTTAATGTTGTACTCAGACCTCGTAGTACGTGATGGTGTTTTCCTGGCACCAGTCTTTCATCAGAGGACAACCAACAATGGTGGTAATATGAAGCCTAAATTGGAGCCTTCCAGCAGCAGGAGAGATGCTTATGTTACTACAGTGTAGTAGTTTCACAGTTTTCAGTTTCACCAGGCCATGAAAACCTTCCAACACAGCCAGCCTTGGGCACTTTACTATAGAAAGATATTCAAGAATGTTCGAATGGTTTTGAACCGATAGCAACGGCAAGGAGCTCAGCTTGTCACAAGAAATCAGTTTCAGGATCTCGAGTGATAGTGGCAGTGTTTTATCATTCCAATTGCATAACTCTGGACAGTATGATATGCTCAATTGCTTGAGGTTGCTAAGGTTATCCAGCCCTGCCACTGATATGACTTCTGTGCACCTCAAAATCTCCACTATCACCAACGAAGGAAGATTTAGCATTATACATTGGTAACTCACTCCAATTGATGGTGCACATAATAATGATTCTATTTCTAGATAATCTTCTTTTGTTAAGAATAGTGTAAAGGGCTTTTCAAGAAGTGGGATTGTGGAATAACTGATCGATGCACATGACTGATTGATACCATTATTTCCTTGCAAATTCAACTCTTTAATCCTTGGATCTCTCTGTTGCATGAGTGAAATATATTAGTACTGTAATTGAAGAACATGAGTAATGGGTAAAATAGATCACTGTAATTAAGAATGTATAGTAATAAAAAGGTTATAAAATGCTCATCACATGTACCTCATAGACATATCTTTTGCCCAAATATAATCTGGGACAGTCACAAATTTCAGCCCTCTGGATCATGGAGGAGAACACATCCTTCACAGGAACATGGAGTTCCAATTTTGGACAGTATATAAAACTAACTTCTCTAACATAATTTAAGCCCCCCCTGTCCATCCAATTTATCGAGATTAGTTCTACGCAGTTTGAGATTGTTAGGTTCTCAGATACTGATCGAAATATGATTTCACGAAAGCCACACTCGTGTATCTTCAGTTTCAAGGTTCCAACTGGGATGGTTACGATTTCCAATTTGGGGCAATATTTAAAACTAACTTCTCTAATAGAATTTAAGCTCTCATCCCCCCATTTCAACAACTTTAGCTCTAGACAATTTGAGATGGATATGTCCTTAGATATTGACCCAATTACAATTTCACAAAAGCCGCACTCGAGTATCGTCAGTTTTATTATTACTGATGGACATGTTAGGAGTTTCAGTTTTGGGCAGTGCTTGAAAGTAACTTCCCTAACTTCTTGCGGAATTACTGCAATTTTCCATAATTTTGGGCAGTTTTCTATAATGAGCTTCTTAAGACGGGGGAAGTCGCCATCATGTGCCTGCCACTCCACCAAGTTGAGCGTGTTCCTCAATGAGAGCACTTCAAGTGATGGATAACTAGGTTCCTTGGGATGCTGGGAAGAACCATATTTTGCCAACAGTGAATATGTGCCGAACTCATTTCCCACATTTCTGACACTAGTATTACCTAATATTTCGAGAAATCTGAGATGTGGCAATTGTCCAAATGGTGGTAAGAAGTTAGGCTCATTACAGAAGTTAAGAGTAAGAGTTGTCAGTTTGGAAAGAATTTGATTAATCAACCAAGAAGGAAAAGTTCGCCCTCCATAATTTAATATCGCAAGCTCTCTGAGATTACCATGAGGTTGGAGGCTCTGGAGTACAACAACATCTTGTATCTTTTCATCATTCGCATTCTTTGCATTTTTACTTGAATGGACAACTAAATTGAGATAGAGTTCCCCATATCCGCAACTCACAGTACTACAATCTTCTTGAAAGTTTAAAATTAACTTGTGTAAATTTGGTTTTGATTCAAGATTGGCATTCCTGGAGTATTTCGCATCACGGATGTTTCTGAGCCCTGATATGCACAACAACCCGCTAAGCTTATTCATATCCATAAGCTCTCCCAGCCCCCCAACCATGCCATGATTTATGACACAAAAATGCCCATTTAATGCTTCAAGATTTGTTAATTTTCCGATCCCAGATGGAATGTTGATTTGAGATTCACGTAAATCTAGTATGCGCAACCTAGTTAACTGTTCAATGCCCCTTGGTAACTCTTCAAGTTTGTCACAGTCAAAAAACGATAATGTATGCAGGTTACTAAGCAGGAAGATAGATTCAGGTATCTGTTGAATTTCATCACTCGTCAGCTCCAAGTACCGAAGGTTAATAAGGTTTTTGATATTTACGGGTAACTCCCGAAGAGAATAACAATCCAGATCCAGAGTTTGGAGGTTGTAAAGAAAACATAAAGTTTCAGGAAGTGTTTCCATCTGACTATCTTCAATACGAAGGTAGCGCAAATGCTTCAACGTGTGGAGTGTATTTGGCAATGAGTAAAACCTCAACTGAAGAGCTCTCACACAAGCAATCTCAGAGAAGATTGCAAATTTAAAGTTCTTTGTTCCACATTCCATTCCAAATGTTCTGATAGACCGGTAGTTGCTGGGTGCTAAAAAAGAACCCAATAAATTATCTTGTACGGTTAAGTACAAATGGTATACTTTGCATAAACCATTGCATTCTTGGTCATTTTCTAAAACTGGCCAGTATGCTTCTTGAGAAATGGATCTTGCAAGATCATGTATTAAATCATGCAACGAGTACTTAGTGGAAGGCCCATAATCAACAAGTGACCTGCCTAGCAATTCATCGAAGTACTCGCTTCCGATCTCTTCCAATGTTTTCATTTTTTTTGTATTGCCATTAATATAGCCTTGCGCCATCCAGAGCCTAACCACCATGTCTTTTCCAAATTGTGTATCTTTCGGAAACATGGATAAATAAAGAAAACATGGCTTTAGATGTGGCGGCAATTTCTGGTAACTTAACCTTAACGCTGGCATAACCTCTCCAGTCTCATCTATTTCTGATATATCACTCTCCAAAATTTCCCTCCATTTCTCTTCATCCATTTCATAACGGAGAATGCCTCCAAGTGCCTTTATGGCCAAAGGTGAACCTTTGCACTTTTTAACAATATCAAGACCAATCTTGTGCAAATTTGCATTTTCACTTGTCTCCCTATTGCCAAAAGCGAAATGCTTAAAAAGTGACCAACAATTTGACTCGGGTAAGGAACTCAGTTGAATAGGTGATGTTGTCTGCATGATCTTAGCAACCGAGGTATTGCGAGTCGTCGTCAGAATTCTTACAAATTTAGCACCAAGAAAACCAACCCGAAAGCACTCCCACAGGTTTCTTTTTTCATTCCACACATCATCTAGCACGAGAAACAAGCCATGACCTCTTATCTTTTTCTTGAGAATATCTTGGAGTATGTTTAGCTCAGAAAACACACAAGGTTTTTTACTCAGAGAGTCGATGATAGCTTTGGTTAGCCGCACCAGATCAAAATCTTCAGATACAGATACCCAACATCTCTTCTTAAACAACCCATGAATCCTGGAGTCATTGAAAACAAGTTGGGCAAGTGTGGTCTTGCCGAACCCGCCCATTCCAACAATGGGAAGAACCATCAAATCTGGACCATTTGAAGGGTCCAGGAGGCTAATGATCTTATCCTTCTCCTCCTTCCTACCAAAAATAGCTCCCTCATCCACATGAGAGCTAGTTGGTGGTCGAATTTGAGGATCAACAACCAGTAGGGTCCCATCCTCCTCCTTCAAATGAAGATCTCTACGAGCATTTGAAATCTCTTGAAACCTCTCTGTTATACCCTTGATCTTCTCAGCCATGCCATCTGGAATCAAGAGTTTGGAGGCAAGGGAGGATGATGTGTACATCTCAGCAAATTTTCTTTTAATCCCTGTAAAATTATATATCAAAATATCTCTTGGTGATCCCTATCTTTATATCAAAATAAAATAAAAAAGATTTCTTAGTCTCTTAAAAATTCCTTGAGAAGTGAAGAAAAATTAACACAAGGGTTACCCTAAGGATTTTTTACGTTATTTTGTTTTCTTTGTGTTGTTTTGGATGGATTGCACAAGGGTTAAAGTGGCATTCTATAACCTTTTTTTAAGCAATGAGGATTAAAAAATGAAACATTTCAGGTATATGTTATTATCTTACAGTTAAGCACTATGGCAGTAAAGATAAATGTGAAACAACTCAATCACATGAGTCAGCAAACACACATGAGACCAGTAAGACAAAAGAAGTGTGATAAATTTTGCGAGGTTTATGTACACCGATGAAATAGTCACCGGATATTTCATCAAACATTTTGTGTGCAATAATTAAAGTACCAAAAGATACAATGAAAAGCATACCCCCGTCCCTATGGTAAGCCTCAATGGCAGCATCTCCGCTGTCGACGATGGATCTGAGAACCTCGTAGTAGAACTCGTCAAGCACATCCTCTGCTTGGTAGGCCACACCTCTCATCTCCTCTAGCCAGAGACGAACAGATTTGTCATAAATCTCCCTCTCTTCAGCGTCCTGTTGAACAGCCTGAATCCTCACAAGCATCCGACTGAGCTTCTCCAAATCCTCTCTAACACTTTTCTGTTGGTCGGTAACAGGGGATGGTGGATCATGCTGGTGCGAAGTGGAAGGGGTGCCACGAATGGCCTGAAGGAGCTTGGTGGAGAGGGATTGGATGGAAGAAAACAGTCCGGATGCCATTAATTGAATTGAATTGAAACGATACTCTCTTTCTCTCTCTCTGTTCAGTTTCAGTCTCTACTGAGTCTACTCTGTGGCTGGTTGCTCGACTAGAAAACCTGTGGGCTGCGGAAATTAATTTTCACTTCTTTCTTCCCTGAAGTTGCGGAGATGGTAATGGTATGCATGCAACCCGTGGGTTTATTAACTGTGGCACACTCCGACTAGGGAATCATGCTGCAGGTCGGGGACAGCTATTATTATTACTATTATTCTATGTTCTTTCTAATTACAACACTCTCGTTGTTCTTCTCTAGCCACACAAAATCAAGTCCCCGTCCATATAGCACCACCACATGGCTTCTCTACTCTCTACCCATGTGAACCGTTTGGAGAACTGAACCCAATGAAAATAATAAAAAGGGATGAATTGGTAGAATCATAGAATACGACACTAGTGCATGGCAAAATGAACGCATATTCTCTGCATTAACTAAAAAAGGGAATTTTTTGAGTTAATGAATCTCAACTATCCGATTTTAAACAGAGCAAATTTGGCTCTTACCAGCCTGTAATATAGGGGTCTTTTAATATTAGTGCAGATCTAGTTCGCACGAATTTTGAAATAGATCGGACGGTTGAAATTCATTAACTCAAAAAAATTCTCTTTTGAGTTAATGCAGAGGATACGAATTCATGGCAATATGGCATATAATAGTCCTACAAAAAAAAATCGAATAATTTATGTAATATATATGTTTTAGCTATATGGTCCGTCATCAGCGTCTTAAACGAGGATACTAGTAGCAAGAGAAATTTTCATAAAAAATATTATAAAATAGAATAATTATTTCAATCCTTCTACTCCAGTATCTGCATTATACCCGCAGCAACAATAGAGGAAGATTGTACTATGGTCCCCACTAATTATATGGTCCTCCTTTTTCAGTCTTCACACTCGTCTCCACGTCAACCTTCATAGGTATAAATATTTGAAACATAAAATATTAATACTTGCAAAATAAGATATAAATACTTGCATGTGTAATTTGATATGATAATCTCCTTTTTCGGTCATCTAATCGTTCCCGTGTCAACATTCCTCTAATGAAGTAATAGGGCCCTGTATCTCCCATTAACATTCTCTAATAGTCTCCGCGTCAATCTTCCTTTAACAAAAATAATTAACATTATAGGTAAAAATACTTACAATACTTGATATTAATACTTCAGTTGTAATCCAGTGTCATATGTAAAAAAATACTTGCAAGTATAGGTATAAATACTTGTGACGATGAGCTTGAAAGTACGTCATCATGGATATCACTTGAAAGTGAAAATTACATAAAAATGTTCGTGATTTTAGATTCGCAAAATTTCTCATAGATTATCAGAAATATAACAATTAATGTGCGGATACAATGCGAATATGGGTACTCATATCCATTTTAATTTGGTTCGAACCAAACTGAAACAATGAACACCCATAGCTACTTGGGGCCTTCACCCACTGCCTCCTTTTACAAAAATACCTACGTGATAGCGTTATTTTACTCCATCGAACCACCCATCGTCTAACCAAAGCGTAATTCTTTCGCAACTACCACTAGTACAAAAAACCCCTTCACCGACCCTCAATCACCGACTGTTTTAATATGTAACAGTCGGTGTAGAGACTGCTGGTAAAATCGTAAATAAGAACAATCTCAACACCGACTGTTCTCTTACAAAAAACCGTCAGTAAACCAACACCGACTGTTTTTTAAAAAAAACAGTCGGTGTTGCTCATACCCTACACCGACTGTTTTTCACAAACAACAGTCGGTGTTAAGCAGTCACCAACACTGACTGTTTTTTTAAAAAACAGTCTTTGTTGAGCAATTACCAACACCGACTGTTTTTTGAAAAACAGTCGGTGTTGGTGATACCTACGCCGACTGTTTTTCTAAAAACAGTCGGTGTTGAAATCTTGTGCTGACGGTTTTTAGTTCGAACCGTCGGTGTGAAAATTTATCTACGCGCGTTTATCTCTTTCGATCAGCCGCCAAGCACTTCTAAATTTCATTTCCCTCTCCGCGGTGTGAAAATTTATCTACGCGCGTTTATCTCTTTCGATCAGCCGCCAAGCACTTCTAAATTTCATTTCCCTCTCCGCAATTTCAATTCGTGATAAACCTCTTAGCCTCTCTTCGCTCAGAAAATTTCATTTTCTGTCTCTCTACGCCTCCTCTCAGCCTCTTTGAGACAAACCCTAAGAAACTCCGCTCAACCTTCTCTACGCCCCGCTCAGCCCTCTCCGCCTTCTCTCCGCCTCAGCTCAGCCTTCTCTCCGCCTCCACTATTATCTTTGTAACCATATCAGTGGGAAAACATCTCATCTCTGAACACACAAATCTCAAGGCCTCCTCGTCCCCATTTTCAGGTCATATGACTTTTATTGGATCATTAATTGATTGGCCGAGAATTGTTTTAAAATGATTTGTTTGAAATTAGGATTTTAGATGTTGATCAGAAGGCATAAGTTGGATTAGAGGAGCTGCAGCCTCGTCTGAAGCAAATTTTCATATTGGAGCTATAAGTTCCCTTTTCTTGCTCAAATCAATTCATCGGATTTAATTGTTTAGTAATTTTTGTGCTACATTTGTTTCGTATTCATGTTCTATTTTTGAGCTAAATTTTTTTTTGTGTGTTAGAGGAGCGGATTTGAAGTATTCCTTAATTCCAAATGACTGACCCTTCTTCTTCTACCAAAGGAGGTGCACCGTGCATGAAGCTGGCTCAATGTAATTCGTAAGGATTTTGGTCCCCCGACCCGACCTGCCTCTTCGGCCTGCCCTGCCTCGCCTATCTCAGGTAATCCATATCCACACCCTTTTTATTTTTATGCGTGTACGCACTGCTCTGTGCTCTCTGTGCTGGTACGCACTGCTCTGTGCTGTTTTTGTTTTGAGCTGTACTGGTACCTATGCTGGTACCAGATTTGTGCTGTTTCTGTTGGGATTTCATCAATATAGAAGTATGATTTGTCTCATAGAAGACCAATGGATAACCAAATAATTTGGAACTAAATATTTTTGTGCTTCATTTTTAAAATCTGAATCCATGTATTTCTTTTTCTTTTTCAGCTCATTGGATTTGAACTTTTAATGCAGATACATTGATAACAATTCACTTGCCGGTTCAATCCCTGACTTTAGTGGGTGTCCAAATTTACAAATTATGTAAGAGAACAATCATTTCAAACTTTGTGTGCAAATAAGATCATATTGGCATCTTATATTAATTTATATATACATATATTTTTTTCTTTGTTACAGTCACCTTGAAAATAATAAGCTTACTGGTTCACTGCCTTCATCTTTGGCCAATCTCCCAAATCTAAAGGAAGTGTAAGTTTTCTTACTAATTAATGTTTTCTCCACTAACTTATTACATATCCTGATAGATGGTATATATTTTTAATTAGACTAGTTTTAAAAGTAATTTTCTCTTCTCAATATTACTTGATGCTGATTTTGTCATTATCAATCCTCATTAATTGTATAGTTTTGGATCAATTTTTTTATTTGAGGATGAAACCTGTAACTTATTTTAGTACTTAGATATGCTGATGTAGAAATTAAGATTTGGAGCTGCTTTAGGTTTCTCCAATCCCATGGAGCTGCTTTCGGTTTCTCCAATCCCATATTCTGACTACTGAATATCTCTAGGTATCATATATGGTGAAGTATGGTATGTGATTGCCTCTACAAATAAGGAATTTATTTCTATGACACTTACAGTTTTTTGTTTTTTAATAGGTTCCAACAACGAAAGAGATGTTGGACATGTAGAAAAAAGAAGGTACACCCTTGCAGCATTCTCTATAGTAGGAATATTCTTGTATCAATTGTTTTTCATATAAAATCTAGGAATATTCTTGTAGGAATATTTATTTTTGAAAATGGACCGTTGTTGTTGTTTATGATTTTATTTGTCTTGCCTTTTCTAATTGAATTTCCTTAAGTATAATGTTTGTTATCTCGGCTTATCTCCTTAAGAGATATAAGTCGAGGCCAATACCAGTACAAGGTACTACCAAATTCTTGATTGAATCTGATATTAATCCCAACTTGTAGGAGGCTGTTGTAGAGGGGGTAAAGCTGCTGCCAGGTTTGTCAACATCCGTGTCCTTTAACTCCAACTAAATGTCAGACGTTTAACCGGAACTTAGGAGGCAAATTCGCAAACACTGAGAAAAACAGCCAGTCATGTAATACCTGTTTCCAACTATTCGTGTATGCTGATTACTAGGGGTTAAGGGAATCCTTACCATCCTCAGGGGTTCGCTCTACTTATTTTCTGAAAGTTTAATTAGCCTCAAAATGATGTCTTAATTTCCTGGCCTACCTTTTCTGTACAAAAGACACCTTTTGATTACTACACCATCATGCCTTTATTGAGAAATTGTGGCCTGTAAAGTAACAGTAATAAAAGATACCAGTAACAAACACATTTGCAAATCAACCTAGTGTCGTTGTTGCAGATTGGTACATGACAATCAACTATTCATTTGAATTTAGTTCTTTATATGTCTATGTAATATCAGGAGCAGCACGAGCTGATCAAAATGCAAAATCAACTCATGCAATGCAAGATCCACTAGTGTGGTAAGTTCATTGCAGCAACATTAGGATTATGAGGAAAGTAAGTAATGTAAGTGCAGACCAGAGACTTGTGAGGAAAGTATATCTAGCTGAAAGGGTTCAAGATGTAACTAGCTAATTGAGTTTGCTAGATATTACAGATGTAATCAAGTAGGAGCTCTTTTAACATGTGTTTTAAAACTTGTATGTATCATTTAAACTTGTATGTATCATTTAAACTTGCATGTATCATTTAATTTTTGCCAGTTGTCACGTCTACAGGTCCAAAAAAAAAAAAAAAAAAAAAATCGGTGCTGGGGCACCTACACCGACGGTTTTTTTCAAAAAAACAGTCGGTGTTGGGCGCCTACACCGACGGTTTTTTCAAAAAAACAGTCGGTGTTGGGCGTCTACACCGACTGTTTTTTCAAAAAAACAGTCGGTGTTGGACGTCTACACCGACTGTTTTTTCAAAAAAACAGTCAGTGTTGGTACCCTACACCGACTGTTTTTTTAAAGAAAACAGTCGGTGTTGGTACCTACACTGACTGTTATTTGCCCGTCAGTAAAGATATACCTATACCGGCGGCGCCATCACCGACGCCTCAATAACAGTCGGTATAGGGTTTTTTTAACAGTCGGTGAAGGGGTTTTTGTACTAGTGTACAAACTTGACCTGTAACATTTACAAAGTCACCGACGTGGCAACTTAAAACAACAAACACACATGCAACGTCATTAAATAGTAAATAATCGTAGAATATCTGACGTACATATATAAATATCTTCTTGCTATCAATGCTAATCCCAGAGGTCAGGTCAGGATCTCAATCTGATTAATCATACCTGATTTTTAGTATTTGTTCTTTTCTTCATTGCAAAAGGAAAAACAAAAAGGTGAATTATTGGTGATTAGATTATCTTTTAATACTAAATATGTAGAAAATAATTAGATTAAGGGATTAATAATAGCCTCAGATTTAAATCATCATAGGCTATTAATGGAATAAAAAGGAGCAACTAAACTTAGTCAATAAAGTTACTCAACTTTTTTTCTTTTTTAGAAAATATAGGCAACAGTACAACACTAGGCAAACGTTAGAATTTCTAACGGCTCTCATTCTTTCTTTTGCTATATAAGCAACACTGTACAATCAGAATTAATATAACAGAGATTTTCAATTCATCTTTTTTACTTCCGCAAATTACTCTGAAATTCAACATGGTATCAAAGCAAACTTGATCTTGCTCCAAATCAACTCCACAAATGCCAAATAGGCAAACCAATCACTGGACAGATAACAAGAACTGTACCAGTCCAACAAACCATCAAAAATCTCTCAAGCTCAAATAGAGCAATTCCAATCAAAATCAGAAAAAATCAGAAATGGCACAACAAACTGAGAGACTTACGGGTGTGCTATTGAATGGCAAAAATTACCATCTTTGGGCACGGCAAGTAACATTTGGTCTTATCGGTAGAGACAAATTCGAGCATGTCACTGGTGAAAAAACAAAACCAAAAGCCAGCAAACCAACAGAGCCAACAGATGACGAAAAAAAAAGCAATATCAGCATGGAGAAAAGGCGACAACCTAGTCATAAGTTGGCTACTAGCAACCATGGAATCCCACATCTCCAATCTCATGACATATCAAGACACAACTCGAGATATGTGGGTTAAAGTCGAAACGATGTTCGGCAAAAAGAAAAATTACTCCCTCATCTATCAACTTCAGCAAGAACTCCACCAATTACAACAACAAAATCAATCTGTCACCGAACTATTCAGCCAAATCCAAAAAAAGAAAGATGAAATTAGAGTGTACTGTCCCCTTACAGCGACATTGAAGAAATCAAGAAGAAGGAAGAACAGGATGACATTTTCACCTTCCTGGCCAAGCTCGATTCAAGCTATGAGGGGGTGAGATCGCAAATTCTTCTCATGGGTGAGTTTTCATCCCTTGACGAGGTTGTCAGGATGGTTGAAAGAGAAGAGACAAGACGAATAGTAATGGGCTCTGATGTCTCATCATTAGACCTATAAATCCGACCAATTTCTGTACCACAATCTGTGTTTTAAACCACCAAATCGTGTCTTTTACATTGAATATACATTGAATATCTATAGAATGTGGTACTGCTGCATTTTCATTCTTACTTTGCAGAAAATGAGCCAAATCAGGGAAAATTGCGAGTTCTGGAACCCCCCACACGGGTAGCGTCATATCCCACGCGGGTAGCGTCAGACTTCAGCACCCGAACATAAAACAGTCATAACTTTTGACTCGTAACTCCGTTTTGAGCGTATGACCACTTTTCGGAAAGCTTGCGAGAAGATCTACAATCTGAGCCAAACCATACTGCTCACTTCCACTCGACGCGACCCGCATGAGGTGGCACGGGACCCGCGTCGAGTTAATTACGCCAGGGCCCGATTAAAGCCCGTTAAGATGCCTATATAAGGCCTGGCGCAAATTGAGAAAAGGGACCCCCGCCATCTTCCCAAAAGGGGATCTGATCGGTTTTGAACCGAGAGCTAGGCGCCTGAGGCGATATGGAGAGGAGAGGTGATCTGGAGCTACTCGACTTGGAGAAGAAGATTTCAGAAGCCTCGATCCTCTTCACTCCTCCTTCTCTCACAATGATTTGCATTCTCTTTCTCTCTTCTATTTTGATTTTGCTCATGTCTGAGTAGATTTGTAGTTTCAGGGGTTTGGATGTAGTCTTGAACTTTGTTTGATTATGCACATTGATTGATTCTGGATGTTATTTCGTGTTTCTTTGATTCTTGTATTATTTGTAACTGCTTGATCTAAATTGCTTGATTGCTTCTCGATTGTCTACTGTTGAATGCCTTTGGTATTTCTTCTTGTAATTTGGCCTTGACATTCTTGCAAATTAGGTTAAGTACTTGATGTAGGTCTGAGATCCGAAAGGTTAGGTCAATAGTAGCCGAGAGGTGAAATTTCCACTTGTTCCACTTGTGGATACCTTTAGTAAACAGAACTGAGAACTTAGGCTTGATTAAACAGCTTGATTAAACCTAGGAAGGTGAAATTGCATTTCCAAACCAAGTCAGTTAAGCCAACACACGAGAGTTGAGATTTAGTGACATTAGGTACGGTCAATCTAGCCTTACACGACTTAAGCAACCAGTTTCTGACATGTGCAGACTCAGCTCAAGGGGCCATGCGGGTCGCGTGAGTTAGCACGCAGGTCGCATCACAAGGGTCGCGTACGAGAGTACGCAAGTCGCATGACAGGTCCAGAGCGCTTGAGGGCCACGCGGGTCGCATGCGAGAGCATGCGGGTCGCGTCACAAGGGTCGCATACGAGAGTATGCGAGTCGCGTGGCGGGTTCAGAGCAGCAAAGTTGAAGATGAAATCTGAAACCCTTGAAACGCCTTTTATACAATAGTCCAAAACAAAACATTCAATTGATCTGTCAATACATTTGTTCATTAGATTTGTTCATTAGATTTGTTCATTAGATTTGTACATTTACACTTGTTCATACATTTATTACAAAACTTAGGAATAGACAAACACACAACTTTCAATCTTCTAGTACCTAACTAGGTAGAGTAGAGGTTCAGAACTTGAGTCGTCCCTGTGGATCGATACCCGATTAAACTACACGACTGGATTGTGCACTTGCAGTCCTAGTCAAGAGTTGAATAGGGTTTAAAAGCTACAGCTTTGCTGTAGTGAAACTTTGTTCATCACATTTGGCAAAGAACAGGCTCTCAGCCATCCGACAACCCCGAAGCCAAGGCCTTCGTCGCTCCACCGAACCCTAGGTCGGAGAATCAGGGAGACTAAACCATCCGCTGCGATTTTTGTAAGAAGGAAGGACACAAGCGCGAGGAGTGCTGGTGCCTCAACCCTCACCTCCGACCAAAGAGCAGGCGCGGCGGCAGCGGCTTCGCCAAAGGGGGAGATCGGCGACAACAAGGCGAATATTATCGCGAAGAGAGAAAGGGATATGCGGCGCTACAATAAAAAGGGGAGCGGGTTGAGGGATCCGACCCGCCAGAGAAAGAAATAGAGGCCGAAATCAATTTGGATCAAATGAGGCAACTATACACGCAGCTATCCGTGATGTTTCAAGAAAAAAATCAGAAGACCTCTGGTATAATTACAAACCTTCTACAAAATTCTTTAAATTCAAAATGGATACTTGATTCGAGTTCAACTGATCACATGACCGGAAATAAAAATTTGCTTAACAATTACAATAAATTTGAGACCAAACAATTTGTAATTGTTGCAAATGGTGAAAAAATGAAAATTTAGGAAATGGTTCAATTAGTCTCCTTTCAAAAATTATGCCAAATGTTTTGCATGTAGAAGGTTGTACATCTAATTTGTTATCCATTTATTAAACTCACACGAGAATTAAATTGTGAAATTACATTTGCATCAAAAAATGTGATTTTTCAGGAGTGGATAACAAAGAGTATCATTGGTGAAGAATTTTTAGAAAATGGTCTCTATATTTTGAGTAAAGGAAAATGCAACTTCAATATTAGAAAAGAAGAATTAGGCACTCTTTGGCATAAGAGAATTGAGAATCCATCCGATAAGATTTTGAAATGTATTTTTTATTTCAAACAACTAGATTGTAGTAGTTGTGAAATTTACAAATTAGAAAAACATACAAGATTACCGTTTAACTTATTCTATTGTAGAAGTAAAAAACCTTTTGAGTTAATACAGAAACCATGCTGCAGGTTGCTACAAATTTTTGGAAGTTTACTTTCACTTTTTCCGCGGAGTTGCCGAGTTGTAAGAAAGCAGTGGGTTTATTCACTGTGGCCCACACAGGAAACCATGCTGCAGGTAGGGGCAGCTATTATTTATCTTTTTTCACTTCTTACTAATTTTCTCTTGCCACAGCAAACCAAGTAATATAGATCATATTTCTTGGTTTTATTTTACCATATAAAGTTTAATATTTTTATTAAAAAATTAAAAATTAAAAACATAACAGACTAAAAAAAAATAAAAATATTTCAAACCCGCTCGTGAAAAACTAATCTAACTTAAAAAGTCCTACATAAATGGTACTTCATTCAACTTATATAAAGATCATTTCTTCCCATCTTTTGTCTTGATGCTTGATTGTGTGGACCCATCAATAATCTATTGACAGATTGACCCTTCGGCCCAAAATTCATCAATTTTAAACAAAATTGAGGGTATTTTGTGCCAATTTTTTTATTAATAGAAAATAAATAAATAAAATATATAAATAGGAGTATGATTTGGTGAAATTTCGATTTTATTTTGAGTATCAAGAGCTTGCAAAACTATACCGATGTGGATAAATTTTGGACGTTTATTTTTTAACTCATTGATTCATATAAAATCAAAACGAAAAGTAATATTTTTTTATGTACCTGAAAAAAAAAATAATAAAAAATTCCAACTATGCCCTCATAATATAGATCACACTTACTTAACGGTTTTTTTTAACATATAAATTTTAATATTTTTTGTAATTAAAAAAATTAAAAAATAAAGACAAGATAGAGATACAAAAAAAAATTAAAATATTTTGAAGCCTCGCTGGTGAAAAATTAATCTAACTTGAAAAGTCTTACATAAATGGTGCTTGATTGCAACTTTAGAAAAAAATCATCTCGGCCGTCTGATCATAATTCGAGCTAATTCGGTTAGAGATGAAACGTACGGGACATTTTTAAAAATCGTGCCAATACGGATCGGACGGTCCAGATTCTTTATGCATTAACTAAAAAATTGAGTTAATTGCAGATTGACTGCATTCCCTGCATTCAAATAATTTCCCATTCTAATTGCTGCATTCCCTGCTGGAGCAGTAGATCGTTCGCAGCCCTCCGATTAAGATCCGATGCCGGTGCATCCTTCTTCTCCTCCCCGGTGAAAATAAAGGTCTGCTTACCGCCTGAGACCATACCCCTTACTGTCCATAAAAAATAATTGTAAATAAATTTGAGGCTAGTTTTGTTGGCTGAAAGTTTTATCCATAACATAAAAAAAATTTAAAAATCAAAACATAACATCACATTTGAGAAATCGGAACATAACCGTACCGTTGGCAATAACGGTACTATTTGCCTCCTATCGCTGGCATTGCCAGTATTTGTTATCATATCGCTGGCAATGCAGCGGTAGTGGGCAGTTTAGGTTTTTTTACATCTTAATTTGTTGCTTTTTTTGTTATATTTTTTTTGTTAGATTTTTGTTTAATAATTTAATAAACCTAGTTGTCACAACCCCGCCGCCGGGCCGGAGCTCGCGACAAGAGAGGCACCCTCGCATCCATCCTTCGTCCCGTCAACCTACGTACGTCGCAAACAAAAAAAACACAAAGAAACAATACAGAATAAGCTACAAAGCTCAGTAACCGGTTATTTAACAACGCAGCTTCTCTATAATTGGCTTAATTAAACAACCATTCAAACAGACTGCATTAATCCACACAAATTCAAATCAAATTATGCCTGCGTATTTATCTGGCGATAGCACGTCGGTCTAGGTTATCAGTAAAACAAGTCACACAGTATTTGGAATGTCTCTCACAGACCATTCCCACATTCACAGTACACACAATCTCATCAGTTCACAATCAAATTCGAACCTCAGACCCGCTATCTCGTTAAAATATGCCTCATAATCCAATATCCAATTCAAATATCCAATTCAACCAACCAAAACGAAAACACAGATTATAGAGAAGTCCGGTTACCTGATAACGATCAATCCAGAAATTCAAATCAGAATGCAATCAACAGTTCAGAATCAACGCGACGTAGTCAGAATTCTAATCGGACATGAAATCAAATCTTAATCAATACCAAACTATTTCTTTTCATTTTCTCTCATTCTTTCGGTTTCAGTTTTCATTTTTCACCCTTTTTTTTTCAAATCAATTAATGAGAGAATGACCCTTTATAAAAGAAATTTAAACGGTGGTAAAAAAAATGAGAGGTGGTTTTCATGCAATGAGCCACGTGGCAAGAGAGGCCACGTTGGCTGGTTTATTTTATAAATTTTGCATTGTGCTATTTAAACCTTATAATTTTGTAATATTATAATAAAGTCCAATGTAAAAAAAATAATATGAAAATTTACCGGCTGTTACACTAGTACTGTGGCGATGTTATTTTTTGTTATATTTTTTTCTTGATTAGCATAATGTTGCGCGATGTTGATGCGTATAAAATAAACACAAGTGCAAACAAACAAACATAACATAATACAGTACAAAATACTAACAATCCAACAATCGAGCATAAAAATACTGAGATGATGTAATCTATGCGGACGTCGTCAGTCCTGGGAGGCAAAGTGCAATCGTCGGCATCCTCCTCCGGTATTATGTTTGGCTGCGTCGCTGCCATCAACATCCCAAGAAAAGGACTATGCTGCTGCATGTGCGAAGTCCTGGCAATGCAATTCGCTTGACTCATGATCGTTAGCCCTCGAGGGAAACATCGGTGATGCCATCTACTCATAACTGAACCATGGCTCCTCTGTACAGAGATCCTCTAGGACCTCCTGCATGACCTACATACAAATAATATTGGCCATGATATTCAATAACTACTTATTTGAAAAATTAAAATATTGTTGTATGTTACCTGTGTGACATGTGTGCGGGATATGCTGGTCCTGCCTCTGGTGTTCCTCTTTGTTGTAGTACGCATTCCATCCACACATGGAGTACAACCAGTCTTGATCCACTATCTGCAGAGGCATCTGGGATCGGTGTGCTACGTTCATCTATACTCTCGTCAGATGAAATTTCACGCCAGTTGAGCGGCAAGTTGCCATCCTTCAGCATGGAGACTAGTCGTCCTTCTAAGATGGCATATCCCTACTTTTCTCCAACCCATTTTAATGACCAGATTAATAGTGTGAGCACATGCCTGCAAATCCAAAAATACAGATTAATGTTAGGATACATTTAACATATGAATCCAATTTTTTTGTTAACAGAACAAGAATTTTAGCTTGTTCGGTCTACGTACCTGTACTGCTGGTATAGATAAACGGCTCCAGAATCGGTGCATCTACAGTACATACCAATTTTTAAAAATATTTGTTTGTTAAATCGGTACAACTGTAAAGTACCTTACTATTGGCACCTACACTATATACCAAATTAGTAAATACTGATTTTGGATGCAAGAGGATACATTAGGGAAGTTCACTACTATTGTTGAGATTTCCATAGACCTCGATAAAATAGATAGAGCTAGCTTCTCTCAAGGATCAACCATTCTTCATCACACATGACCCTCCACTGTCACGCGCGATCCTCCACCTTCCCTGTGCCTTCCGTCTGGCTTTGTCACATGCGCGACACTCATTTCAGTTTTCTGGTTTTCTGGTATTCTGGTAATATGGCAAAACTGTTCAGTTTTCTGATCTATTCATCGTTTCAGAAGATCAGAAAAGGTGGAATTTATGAAAATTGATTTTTACTGATATTGTCATTTATTTAAATTGAGACCATAATAACACAAAATGGAAAATGGGAAAGTTGAGAAACTTGAGAAATGAAAAAGGTGTATGTCCGTGTACATCAGAAATTTAGACTATGAGTACATATGAAAGCTTATACACTTTCGACTTTCCCATTTTTAGTTTCTCAAATTTCCATGTACTAACGGGAATTTAAAGTAAGGTGCAAAATTGTCAATTAGATATTTTATTAATATTAATTTGAACTTTTTTGTGAAAAAAATCAAGAATGGGTATATTAATAAAATAGTTATATTTAGATGGGGAAATAACTATTTTTCAATTTTGAATGGAGAAATATCTAATTGAACAAGTTATATTGGGCTCATGGGCATATCTCTAAATTTCTCTAAAGCGTAATCCTACGAGATAAACAAGCAAGATGCACAAACAATTTGAAAAAAAAGAAAAGAATTAAAGTAAGGGGATCATAACCACTAACAAGGCAACTTCGTATTTTCCAATGACAAAAGGATTGCAATTTAAGCTGATCCAGCCCTTCTCTGTTCACCACCTTCCCGTTTAGCTTCTCTTTCATCTTGAGGGCTGTCAATCAACTGCCAATGAAAATTAGATATGACATGCTGGATATCTGTATAATACAAGTTGTTTGGTCCTGTAACGACCAAATGTATTATAGCATTGGAAATCATCTCTTTTTTATATTCTTTATTTTTTATTGTCTTATTCTGCAACTTGGGTTGTTTTTTTTGGTACTGGTTTTGGTACTGGTTGGGTCTGATATTAAGAAATATATATTCAAGTGTCTCTAGCTTCTAAATAATCTAATATATGTATATTTTTTAGTGTTGTACCCAGACCTCATCATAAGTGATGTTGTTTCTCGGGCACCAGTCTCATCAGATGACAATCACCAATGGTTATATGAGGGCTGAATTGAAGGATTTCAGTAGCAGGAGAGATGCTTATGTTCCTACAGTTTTCAGTTTTATCAGGCTATGAAAACCTTCCAAAACAGAAATTATACAAAATTGTGCTTAAGCCCCTCTGACAAGAAGTATTTTCCACAATTTTTCAATTTATAAAGATAGACCTAAGTTTTGAAAATTTCACAATTCAGTTCATGGAGTTTGTATCAGCAAATACCAGAAATTCAAAATGCTTTGTAGCAACAAAATATAAAGCTGGTACAACGTTATTGAAAAAACAGATTTATCATTTCGAAAACCCATAACTTAACCCATGACTAGAAAAATGGCAAGCTGAAACAAATTATCAGCAAGATTAAGCTCCTCTAATCTAAGTAAAAGTTCCACCTTATTAACGATCTAATGTGTCAGATATCATATTCATCATATTCTCACTACAATATTCAGTATATAAACAAATTTAACAAGTCACAACATTTACATTGTACATAATTAAAACACAAGTCTGGAACACAAATATATGAGCTGCGTTAAGTATCATACCTTCTAATTTTAAGAATTGAGGGTGTTTCTACTAAACCAATACAGACGGCCAATCAACCAACCCAACCAGACTAGGTCATGGGCAGTTAATCCCCCACCTACCCATAACTTGAAAATAATAATTTAAAAAACCATTACTTCAAAAATGGGGAGGTGAAACAAATTTATCATTTTGTCCGAATCATACCTATCATTTTGTTCGTGCTGATTTGTTTCAGCTCGCTATTATTTAACAAATTTATCATTTTGAAAACCCATTGCTGTCTCTTACCCAGTTCAAGCAGGAGAGCCGAAGAGGCGGCGCGACAGAGAAGAAGGGACGCAATGACGAAGAAGCGGCGCGACGGCAAAGACGAAGGAGGCAGAGGGTAGAACGGAGGCAAGAGGTGGAGGGATCTGGGATTCAGATCCAGTAGAGTTTTATGTGCCAGAAATTTTTCATGTAATTGAATACATAAATTGAGTTTTGTGTTACCTGAAGAATGAAGGAAGAAACCAATTGCTTCTAGACTCTCTCGTCTTGCTCACCCCCCTTCCATGTGTTTCTTATGAGAAGAGATCATTGATATCCTAACTATCCCAAATTAGACCTCTGAACTCTCTGATGCAAAAGAATTACAATTGGATAATAATCAAATGGTGACTGTGTTGCTGCATGCACATAGTCCTGGGTATGCAATCCACCTGATTCATGGTCGTTGGCCCTCAGAGGAAACATCCGTGGTGCTTTCTCCTCATAACTAAACTATGGCTCCTCTGTACCGAGATCCTGTGAGGCCTCCTGCGTGACCTACATACAAATAATATTCCAAATTAGACCTCTGAACTCTCTGTTGCAAAAATAATTACAATGTGATATTAATTAAATGGTCACTGTGTGTGTGTGTGTGTGTGTGGGGGGGGGGGGGTTGTACTGTTGAGATAGAGATCCTTTACCTGATAGAAGTAGCTGTTTCCCTGGGTACCAAAATCCATTCTGGGGCAATTACGAATTTCAACCATCTCCATCATTGGGTGTGACACATCACCCATAGGGAACTGCAACCCTTTAATTGCTGTTAGCTTTGCACACTCACTGATGATTAATCGCTGGAGCTTGGATTGTGGCAAAAGGTGGATTTCAGGAAAATGACAGTCAACTATCTCTAATTCTTTTAGTTGATATGGAATAGTTAAAACCTCATGAAATTGGGGACAAGATTTAATTGCAAATTTCTCAAGTAATGGGAGATCTCCTTGCAGAAATTGAAGTGATGTGAGCTCAGGACAGCCAGAAATGTGAGCTGAAGCAATGTTGCACTGTTTTGGGAACTGGATTTCATGCAAACCACATTCAGTTATTCCCAGTTGGTGTATTTTGTTTGGGACTACTGATATTCTCCATAATTCTGGACAACCCTCAAAAAAGAGATCCTTGAGAAATGGTACGTCCCCATCCATCCAATTAGCCGATAACAGCTCTGGACAACCATGGATATCAACACTCCGCACCTTAGATTGGGAGGAAAAAGAGATTTTTTGAGTACCGCAAGATTTTATTTTCAGTACTTCAACTTCTTTTGGAATTTTCAACTGCGGGCAATCAACAAATTTTACTAGCGGAAGAGAACTTGAGTCCCCATCCCTCCAATGAACTGAATTTAGATCTGGACAGTTGTCGATTTCTAACAGCTGACATCTTAATGGTAAAAAGATTTTATGGATACCGCAGTGGACTATCTTCAGCGTATCAAGTTCTACAGTTGGGATGGCTGAGAAAATCCTTAATTTGGGGCAATTAGATAGTGACACTCTTCCCAGAGAAGGTCGGATAAACTCTCTATAGTCAGAGACATTTTGAATCTCAGATTGAGAACCACTATTTCTTTTATCCATCTGCTTCATGTCTTCCAGGATGGCTGAGAATATCAATAATTTAGGGCAACCAGAAAGTGAAATACTCTCAAGAAAAGGCAAGTCCCCAATTTTGTAATAAATTGAGACAAGCTCTCTACAACTAAAGATCGAAATCTTTTGAAGTTTAGATAGTGATGAGAAGTTGATTTTTTGAAAGCCACAATCTGCTATACCCAGCTGCTTAAGTTCTCGGGGGATGTCTGAGAGCATCAACAAATTGGGGCATCCATAAAGTGAAATACTCTCAAGAAAAGGTAAGTCCCCACTTTTGTAATAAATAGTGACCAACTCTCTACAATTAGAGATTGAAAGTTTTTTAAGTTCAGAGTGTGAAGAGAACTTGATTTCTTGAAAGCCACAATCTACTATATACAGCTGCTTAAGTTCTCGGGGGATGTCCGAGAGCATCAACAAATTGGGGCATCCAGAAAGTTCAATACTCTCAAGAAAAGGTAAGTCCCCACTTTTGTAATAAATAGTGACCAACTCTCTACAATTAGAGATTGAAAGCCTCTTAAGTTCAGAGTGTGAAGAGAACTTGATTTCTTGACAACCACATTCATAAACCAATAACACCTCAACCTTTTCTGGAATAGTTATTTTCCATAATTTAGGGCAGTTTTGTATTATGAGTTTCTTAAGGCACGTTTCATCACCAGCTTGCCACCTCCCCAAATTGAGCATGTTATTTGTAAATAGAATCTCTGTGCCACCACTCCCGCATATTTTGAGAGATTTGAGATGTAGGAGTTGATCCAAGAATGGCGGCAACAAAAGAAACTCCCTTTTCAAGTACAGAGTTAGAGTTCTCAGCTTGGGCATTATTGATGGATCAAGCAACCAAGGAGGAACTCTTCTTCCTCCATAATTTAATATTTCAAGCTCTGTGAGGTTACCATGAGGTTGGAGGCTCTCAAGTACACCTTCCTGTATCTTTTCATCATTCTCATTCTTTGCATTGGTACTTGAACTGACAGCTATACAGAAAAAGCTTTGGCAAGCACCATGGTATTCCTCAAAGTTTAGAATTAACCTGTATAGATTTGACTTTGATACAAGATTGGCCTTCCTAGAGTATTCCATATTACCAACGTTCTTCAGCCCTGAGATGTACATCAACCCACCAAGACTATTCATATCCCTTAATTCTCCCAGCCCCTGGGTCATGTCACTTCCCATGACTTTAAAGTGCCCACTTAAAGTTATAAGATTTGTTAATTTTCCAATTCCGGATGGCAGGTTCCATATCAAAAACTCGAATAGTTCTAGAACACGCAGGTTTGTTAACTGCTCTATGGTCCCGGGCAACTTTTTTAGTTTGCTACAGTGTTTTATGGATAATGTATCCAGACTGTGAAGTTGGGATATGGATTCAGGTAACTGCTTGATTCTATCACTACACAACCGAAGAAACCGAAGGTTAACAAGGGATTTGATGTTTTCAGGTAACTCTGGAATATTATAGCAATTCATATCCAAAGTTTGAAGGTGGTAAAGAAGACATAGAGATTCAGGAAGGCTTTCTATTTGATCATCTCGAATAGAAAGGTAACGCAAGTGCTTCATTGTGCTGAGTGTGTTTGGCAGCACACAATTCGTCAACTCAAGAGCTCGCACATAAGTAGTTTTAGAGTAAATGGCAGAATCATCTATGCAGTTACTTGGGCATTCCCTTACATATGTTCGAATAATCTTATTGTTGCAGGATGCTAAAACACCTGACAATCCATGTTTCTCAGTTAAGTATACGTGGTTTATTTTGTATGAACTATTCCATAGATTGTCATTCTCTAAAACAGGCTGGTTTGTCCATTGAAAAATGGATCTTGCTAGATCATGTATTAAATCATGAACGTAGCATTCATTGTAATACCCAAAATCAATAAGTGATCTGCCTTGCAATTCATTTAAGTACTCACTTCCTATTTCTTCTAATGTTTTCTTAGTTCTTGAATTGCTATTAATGTAACCTTGCGCCATCCAGAGCCTAACCACATGATCTTTCTCAATCGGTTTACCTTTTGGAAACATGGCTAAATAAACAAAGCATGGTTTGAGATGTAGTGGCAATTTCTGGTAACTTAACTGTAATGGGGTTAAAATTTTGCCACTCTCATCTATTTCAGATATATCACTTTGCAAAACTTCTCTCCATTTCTCTTCATCCATATCATATCGGAGAATGCCTCCTAGCACCTTGGTAACCAGAGGGGAGCCTTTGCACTTCTTGACAATACCATAACCAATCTCAAGCAATTTTCCATTTTCACTTGCCTCTCCATTGCGAAAAGCAAAATGCTTGAACAGAGACCAACATTTTTCATCAGGTAAGCAATCCAACTGAATAGGAGATGTTGTCTGCATGATTTCAGCAACCGAGGTATTCCGGGTTGTTATCAATATTTTTACAGTTTTACCACCTTTAAAAGCAACCTGAAAGCGTTCCCACAGTTCTGTATTTTCATTCCACACATCGTCTAGCACGAGAAACAAACTAACATCTCTTATCTTTTCATTGAGAATATCTTGCAGTGTACTTAGCTCAGAAAACTCACAAGTTGTTCTGTTGATTGATTCAATTATTGCTCTAGTCAGGCGTACTAGATCAAAATCCTCAGAGACTGACACCCAAGCTCTCTTGTCAAACAACTTCAAGAACTTGGAGTCATTGTAAACGAGCTGAGCAAGCGTGGTCTTGCCCAACCCGCCCATCCCAATAATTGGAAGAACCATAAATTCTGGATCATTTAAAGGGTTGAGGAGGCTAATGATATTCTCCTTCTCCTTCTCCCTACCAAAAATAACTCTCTCATCCACATGAGAGCTGGTTGGTGGCCGGATTTGTGGACCGATAACCAGCCGGGTCCCATCCTCCTCCCTCAAATGAAGATCCCTACGAGCATTTGAAATCTCTTCAATCCTTTCTGTTATACCCTTGATCTTCTCTGCCATGCCATCTGGAATCACGACCTTGGTAATACTATAAGAAGCAATGGAGGATGATGCATCCATCTCGGCAAACTTTCTCTTAGTCGACCCTGTAGAATTGTATATCAAACTTTCTCTTATTCCCCATGTTTAACTCAATATATATATACATAGTGTCATTTTGTGCTATGCATATATAAGTGTCATTTTGTGCTATGCATTTTTTAACCGTTTGATCAGCTTTAATATCCGTGCTGAGATAAAGTGCTAATTTATTATAACAGAGACAAACGGAGATTGAAATCTAATTAAAGTCATCTCTCTTACGGTGAATCTCTCCCCAACACAACACCCACCCTGAGCCGCTCTCTCCCGCTCCAACCCATAGCCTCTCTCGCTCATCGTATCCTTGAACGCTCCCACTCTTGCCCTCCCTCCCCCTCCCCCAGCAGCTCTATGTTGACATCACTCTTTTTACAGCAGTGTGCTTTAGTAGTATTAATTAATGAGTGAATAGCATTAATTACCAAGTGAAATTAGATATTTCGAATTAAAATTGTATCACCTATACAAGAGTTTTGTATCTATATCAAACCAGTATGAAAAATCAATAATCAATTTTAGAGAATTTCTCTTCTCACTGTTACTTGTTCTTATTAGAATATATGATATATCTTTCTTAAGTTCAATTAAGAATCAATTAGAATTGTTTCGAATTAGAATTTCTCTTTCTTCCACGACACCTACTTGGTTTAGTTCAATTGAGAATAGCAATTGAGATCTGAGAACGCTGCACTTCCTCTCTCACTCTTCTTGAAGGAGATTCAAGATCTGGTTTCAGCGAGGTGGCTGGAGGCTCGAGACGCGACGCGCGGGATGCGAACTGGCTGGAGGCTCGACTAGCGAGGTGGGTGGAAACGCCAGGCGACCTGTGCTGGTCACGCAGGCTTACTCTTATCTTCTTTTGATTTTCAAGTTTTCGTTCCGTCTAAGCGCATCTGCGCTCCATCTTAGCACGGTTATTAAAGCCAATCAGACGGTTAAAAAATGTATAGCACAGATTGACACTATATATGCATAGCACCGTAGCCCATCTATATATATATATATATATGTATATATATATATAGAGAGAGAGTTCGGCTAAATTACTTCTGGAAGCACTTCGGCCGAAGTGCTTACGGGTTAAATTTAGCCGTTTAATGTTTGAACCATCGAACTAAATAACTCAATAAATTGGTTATATAATAAATATGTAAATACTGATTTTTACTATTTTTGAAATTTTTTAACTATGTTTTATCATTTTTGAAAGATGGACTTTTTTGATCTAAAAATAAAACTTTTTTAAGTCAAAAGAGTCCATATTTCAAAAATCATAAAAAATAATTAAAGTACTAAATTATATACTTAAAAAAGGGGCACAAACCACAAAGTACCAGAAAATACAATCAAAAGCATACCCTTGTCCCTGTGGTAGGCCTCAATGGCAGCATCTCCGCTCTCCACAATGGATCTGAGCACCTCGTAGTAGAACTCGTCCAGCACATCCTCTGCTTGGTAGGCCACACCTCTCAGCTCCTCCAGCCACAGACGAACAGATCTGTCGTGAATCTCCCTCTCTTCAGCATCCTGTTGAACGGCCTGGATCCTCGCAAGCATCCGACTCAGCTTCTCCAAATCCTCTCTGACACTTTTCTGTTGGTCGGTAACAGGTGGATCCTGGTGGTGCGAAGTGGAAGGGGTGCCACGAATGGCCTCAAGGAGCTTGGTGGAGAGGGTTTGTATGGAAGAAAACACTCCGGACGCCATTGAATCTTGAATTCAATTGAAACTCTCTCTCTCTCTCTTCACTAGTTCAGTTTCAGTCTCTACTCTGTGGCTGGTTGCTTGACTAGAAGACCTATGGGCTGTGGAAATTAATTTTCACTTCTTTCTTCCCTGAAGTGGCGGAGTTGGTATGCATGCAACCCGTGGGTTTATTCACTGTGGCACACTCCTACTAGGGAATCATGCTGTAGGTGGGGTGCAACTATTGTTATTACTGTTATTTTTAAGTTCTTTCTAATTACAACACTCTCGTTGTTCTTCTCTAGCCACACAAAATCAAGTCCCCGGCACTAGTGCTGGGCAATATGGTATTAAACAATGCTACAAAAAGGGATGCATTGGTTGAAATCATAGAATACGACACTAGTGCTGGGAGTGGGCAATATGGCATTAAACAATGCTAAAAAAAGAATCAAATGATTTATGTACCCTATGTAAGTGTTAATTTTCTATTTACCTTTCAAAACTTTTTCAATTTACCCTTCTACTCTTTGTTATTCTAATATATTCTTCAACTTTGATACTATTTTTTCTATTTAATCATAAAAGTTAATTATTCACCATTTAATATGGTCCTTCCGTGCAATGGACCATGTAACAAAAAACCAGTTATGTTATATTCATAAATTATGTAGAAACGAGTAATCTTATTCACAAACAACAAATCTAACCACTAAATATATACAATCGACTTTATTCAAGCAGGTGAGCAATATGCAAGAACTTTCATGACATGAAGCTTTCACGTCTAGGAAAAATCAAATTAATTCGCCAGGGGTACTGCGTTCAAACTTTACCAAAGCAAACATGAATCAGATCCTTTTAAGTAACCTAACCTTCATCAAAAGGTATCTATATGAATTATGAATTTGCAAAGCAATCCCTGCAAAGTAAACAGGCTAATAATGCATCCTCTAATTCAAAGCAATACATAGACTGTACGATAGTATTTATTTCGAAGCAAATGTAAGAACTTCATTGCACAAAAAGGAAAACACGAGAGCATGGGATAAAAGAGACCAATAAACTTACAAAAAAAAAAAATAGAACAAAATAGGAAAGGGTACTGTTGTCTTCTATTATTTTAACCAGGATTTAACTATGGTTAATTAACTCCATAGTTAATGTATAACGGATAGATAAGAAAGAGTTTTAAGAATTAAGGGATCAATTAGATAAATTAACGTGTTTAGGGATAAATAAAAAATTAGAAAAATCTGAAAGGACATACAAAAAATTTATCCTTAATATTTATGTTTTGCTATATGCTTTGTCATTAGTGTCTTAGACGAGGATGCCATGCCAGTAGCAAGAGAATTATTCATAGACAACATTATAAAATAATATAAAAAAGAAAAGAAAAAGAGTACTTTGAATTTTCGATGTATAAAAAAAACAGTAGAATTTTTTTTGATCCAATAGTTTTTTTTTTTTTTTTTTCCGGTTGCCTTCAAACCTCTGTGGATCAGAAAAAATTTGGGCCTCCAAAAAATTACCTTCAAATTTCTTATCTTGTTTGTCACCCAAGATCCCAGACAGTTTTATTAGAAAAAATATTTGGATTAGTAGAATTTTTTCTGATCCAAAGTTTAGATCATTAAAAATTCTACCAATCCTTCTATACATTGAAAACGAAGGTACTCTTTCTCTTTTTTCTATATTATTTTATGAAATTTTTTTATGAATAAAAAAATTCCCAGTTACATATTCCGTCACTTACTACTGATTTTACGTGTATATAAAAGCCTTTCTCATAGAATATCGACAAATCTAAGGAAAAATAAAATTATATACACCAATAACTAATTTCCATAATCAAATATATATCCAATTTAAAACGCTCATATACTCCTGTCACTAATAACTATTTTGGCTTGTTAATAGAATTTTTAACAAGTCAATATTTTAAACTAGGACCCTGATAACAGTCCCCACACTCCAGTCCCTGCATTGTTCTTGCACTGTCGCCGCACCATAACTACCATAACTACATGGGAGGACCACAAAAAATCCAGCGCTGAATTTTTTTTGTAAAGTATTAATACCTATGTAAGAAAATATTTATACCAATGAACGTAAGTATTTATACCTATGAGATGAATAATTTTCACGTAAATAATGGCCCCCCAACAAAATCCCCAAACGTCCCTGCACTGTTCCTGCACCATAACTACCATAACTGCCTGGGGGACCGCAAAAAATTCAGTGCTGAATTTTTCTTTCTAAAGTATTAATACCTATGCACAAAATTATTTAAACCTATACACACAAGTATTTATAACTATGAGTTGGACAATTTTCACGTAAATAATTTTCTCCCCAACCAAATCTCCCTAACGTCCCCGCACTATAAATATATGTGGGGGACCACTCAAACTAAATGGAGGGGACCATACACGTTTCTAAAAATATTAATATTGCCATAACTATCTGGGGGGGCCGCAAAATTAAAATTTGTTTACATATGGCGCTGGATGACTGTTTGAAAGTATTAATATCAAGTATTGTAAGTATTTATACCTATGCACTGAATTATTTATATGTATATATATTGTACAAGGTTTAATCTTCAAGCGTTTGACCATATCAAGTTACACATCAAGTACTAATATCTTATTTTTCAAGTATTAATATCTTATTTTAGAAGTATTTATACATATGCACTGATGTATTTATTTCTGGGAGGGTAACTATCTTTTTTAGAGAAAGGTTGATGCACTACTTCATTAGAGGAAGGTTGATGGATCATTGGGGGACTGGAAAAGGCATGATCGTAACAAGTTACGCATCAAATTATTAATATTTTATTTTTCAAGTATTAATATCCTATCTTTCAAATATTTATACCTATGAAGTTTGACGCAAAGACGAGTGCGTGACTAAGAAAGGGTGAACCATATAATTAGTGGGGACCATAGTACAACATTCCTCTATTGTGCTGCAGGGACAAAGGGGGGACTGGAGTGGGGAGATTCATATAATTATTCTTTAAACTATTTATCTCCTGATTGTTGTTGTAAGCAATACTCTATTACTCTATTTAACTAATTTGCAAAACATATAAATATCGAATTTTACAATTTCTCTTAGTTGAGATATTTGCAGGTTCATAAGATTTACAATTGCAACATGGACCGTTGAGGCTATTTCTTTTGTTTTTTTGCAATTCTGATTGCGCCGTGATCCTGACGAATGCGTGGGGCCAAACCTTTTCTCAATTAAAAAATAGCCCGCAAATGAAAAACTTGGAACGTAACATAAAATGCAACTCAGGATCGGTTTTTTACTTTTTGTTTTTTGTTTTAAGGTAATAGACAGATACAAAGTAGGTGTTACTTTGTGCACTATGTTATTAAAAAATTGTAGTTTTGGATGATTTTATTTCACCTCTTACACGTTATTTTTATTTCGCACATGTTAGAAAACAAAATTTTGACTCAGGATGTGCTTTTATTACGCAAATGTATTGCTCAACCAGGGTGCCTTTGTGTGTCAAATTTGGGATAAACTCGTGAACACATCATGTGGGAATGCACTTATGCAGAAACATTCTGGAGGAGGCTCCTTTCTCAACACAGTGTTTCAATACGTGGTGGCACTACTACACAAAAAGAGATCGCACACGGACATAACTGGAGGAGCTACACGGATTTCCTGCCGTGCAGGCTCTGAGGGTGTATGAATAGGTAAATAATTACACTCGGATATTTACCCGTGTGTAATTATAACGATTTCTACACGGATTACTTTATAAACAGCCGTGTACAAACACCTGCCTGTGGCGCTTTCCATTTTACCGAGCTACACGGATATTACTTAAACGTCCATGTACTACTACTCTTTCTACACGGACTTTTAATTTAATATCCGTGTAGCTTACTCTTTCTACACGGACTTTTAATTTTATATTCGTGTAGCTCTCTTAACTATCATATATGGACAAATATAAAATAATCCGTGTAGCTCTCTTAACTTGTTCTACACGGGCTTTGGTTAAATATCCGTGTAGAATTACTCTTTCTATACGGACTTTTAATTTCATATCCGTGTAGCTCTTGTAACTATCATACACGGACAAATATAAAATAATCTGTGTAGCTCTCTTAACTCGTCCTGCATGGACTTTTGTTAAATATCCGTGAAGAATTGTCTTTTTTTTCGTTTCTAGACTAGCCTCCAGTTTAATTTGCAATTAAAGTTGATAAAATTACCGTTCATAATTTATTAAATGTAAAAACATAATTGTGACTTGAATTACAAAATTCATTTTAATAAAGTGGCAGTAACAATTTAAAGTTGAAAAAATTTAATAACAACCAATTATTAAAAATAACGTTATATGGTTTAAATTATTTATATAAAAAAATACGATAAACTTCCTTCGGGCCGATTATTATATATGAATTCATATAAAACCATAGAGAATACTAACATATTACAATTCGTGCAACATATATAGACATTGCCTTTTGTACATATGCAATCCCATGTAATCCATATAACATATACTCCTCAAGATCCAATACAATGTTTGTATAAAAGTTATGTCCTTACCACTTAGTAAGCATGTGATCAAGCTTTGGCCCAAGTTTCACAAAGTTGGGCTCATATTGTCAGAACTCTTGGTTATGATCTAGTTTGGACCAAAATTTCATACAAACTTTTTTTAGTTGTATTAGATCCAACATATAAAAAAGAGAGTGCCACTACTACAGAAATGGTCATTGTACACTGCACATTGTATACGGATTTGACAATTTTATATAAAAACCGTGTGATATTGTAATTTTTTGGAAGCCCGAAATATCTGTGGGATCTCTACACGGATATTTATTAAAGAATCAGTGTAGAAAGCCTTAAGAGAGCTACACGGGCGTTTATCAGGAATTGTACACGGATTATTGTTTAACTAATAGTGTAGATAGCCATGCACGGATATTTATGGTGAGAACCGTGTAGAAAGATGCGAACTGCACACGGATGTTTGTTTAAATAACAGTGTAGAAAGCTTTGACAGAGCTACACGGTTGTTTACATAATAATCCGTGGAGAAAGGTTATTGTAGGGTTTTGATTATATAAAAGGCCTTCTTCTTTCAGCACCGTTTTGATCAATTAATACTTTCTCTCTCTGTATACGAATTGGTCTGATTTATGTGCACAAGGAGGCCGGATCTGAGATCTTTGAAGTTAATTTGTATTTCTCCTCTCTATCTTGCTAAGGTTAGTCGTGTATATATTTCTGTCACACCCCGAGACAACCCGCCACGTATTTATACGTAAGGCGTATACACATCACATACATTATCAATAACATCCACAAATGCCACATTAAATATTACAAACAATAGTCTTACAACAATAATCAAAGTGGTTAAACAGCGGTCACGACAGACATGGTTAGGAATACGGTAACAACCATGCCTGTTCAAGTGTACCAATTTAGTGGAAATTAAACAAACAAAACAAAATAAACATAAGTGGCATTGAATCATAAACATGGATCCTTCCGCTTGCTTTTACTCACGACCTTGTTCTGGCGCCTTTTCCTCATTACCTGGAACCCACATAACAGTGGAACGGGTGAGAGATTCGAACATTCTCTCAGTGCGGGATTCAGTTCCAGTCCCGAAATTTGTAAAATTAACTTAACTCTCAAAAGCATGAAAATGAAATAAATAATAAATGCTCATGCGTTTCTAATGCCTTGTAATCCTACGATCATAAACACTTTTATTTTCTTCCAAGTTTTCCGTTAGTCCATTTATCTTGCCATTCCAATGGGAAGTCCAACCAACATTGGAATGCCGCCAACCCACTGGGAAGTCCAACCAACAATGGGAGGCTGCCAACTCACTGGGAAGTCCAACCAACAGTGAGAGGTTGTCTCACTAGACGGGGAGTCCACCCTACGCTAGGTCTTGACCCGTGACGGGAAGTCCAACCAACGCCACGTTAACGAGGGGTCCAGTCGAACACCGGACCCAATGTATACATTCCGATATGCGAACATATCGGCCCCTGTTCACTTTACTTATCCGTTCACATCACATATATTAACTCAACACAACACATCCTATAAGTCCGTTGATCAAACGAATAATCCGATCCTAATATTTTCTAACAAAGTCAAACGGTTGTTCGAATCAACATGCATAATTCAACTATATAAAAATAAATGCACACAAAACGATAAGTAATCATTTTACAAAGTCCAGAAAACCCGCACCTGTGATCGTAGGTTGATTAACAATAGTGTCCGCGTACTCTACTTTCTCGCCACGTGAACCTAAACCATGTACACATTGTTTCTAAAATTAATAAATACTATAACACTTTCTTCCAAAATCATTATGTCTAAAGTGGTTATCTCTTAGATAGATCATTGATTAAAATGTTTAACATCAACTATTATTATTAACACTTACTAGTATATTCCAGATTTATATATATCAGTAAATAAAATCAACCAGATAAATATTAATGATCCCAAAGTATTTTCTATATTAATATATATACTTGAATAAAATTCCAGAATTTAATATAATTATTTATAATTAATATATATTCAATTATATGATCTCAAATAAATACCAAACTCGATAAAGTAAAGTTTTCAGATTTTAAATATAATTATTACATAAATTCTTAATAATAAATAAATTTCAGATTACAGTATAATTAAAGAATGCTTACTAATAACATTAAATTTCAGATTATAATACGACTAAAGAAATTCTTACCAATAATCTAAGTTTTCATATTTTAATTAAAAGAAATACATATTCATGAATCTATACAGTTTAAGAACGAATATTGATTCTAACCAAAAAGATCTAATAATCATCTTCTAATCTATTCAACTTATGCAACAAAATAATAGAAATTTTATAGTACCTTAATGAAGAATTTTCAAAAGAAAAGAGGAGAATTTGGGGAACGTCGATGGTGGCTGTGAAGAAATGAGAAGAGAGAGTGTAGTGCGGCAGGAATTGAAAAGGTCTCTTTGATTGTTATCATGGTTTCATTGTTTAATATATTTTCAATTAAACTATGGAGAAGTGGAAGGGTTTCAGACAAAACAAAATTTCAGAAAATGATTTACGGTATTTAATAAGCAGAGGGGATCGTGGGTTCAATTAATGGGGCGGCATTTAAAACGTTTGGGCATTGGTTTTTGAAGAGGGAGACGCGTACTGTACATGACTCAAATTGAAAGGGGGCGGTTTCAAAACAGAGAGTTACGGTTTTGGAGAAGGATGAAAAATAATTATGGGCTTCTATATTTGAATTGGGTTGAGGCCTCTTTTGGTATGGAAATCAATTTCATTTATATCATGGCCCACTAACTAAGTTAATTAAAAACTGAAATTTAAATTGGATCGTTTAATTTCTCACGTTTATTCTCTCAATCTACGTGGCGTTACAATTTCTCTTTTCTTCCTCTAATTTTCTGTTACTTATTATTGCTTATTTAGGTCAATTAGTAATTAATGCATGCATGCTTGATTTGTTGAGATAAATGTAAATAATTAGCATATTAAATAGAGTGATGCATGTATAATTGTGCTTGTTTCTAATAATAGAGTAATGCATGTATAATCAACTAATGCATGTATAACAGAGTGATGCATGTATAATTGTTATTTTAGTGATTATTTTACTAATGCATGTATAATTGTGCTTGTTTCTAATAATGTTGTTTTTTGTAGAACCATGTCACATTCAGGTGAGCAACGATGGCTCTCGCTTTTGGTGCCAGTAGCTAGGGTTTATAGAGGGTAATATGAAGATATACATGTTTTAATAAAGAAAGAGTTGAGTAAAAAGTTGGATGAAGAACCTTCACAAAAAAGGAAAGAGGTGGGATGAAGGACCTTCAGTGCCGGATGAAGAGCCGAATGAAGAGTCGGACATAACCTTCTTTCGACTCTGAGTTACACCAGCTTCAGCTAACAAGGAAGATTCTGACATGAGTTACATACATACATATAACCAACCTTTTTCAGTATGACGAGATTGTGTCCGACTCTTCCGGCTCTGAAGGTCCTTCATCCACCTCTTCTCTTTTTTTTGAAGGTCATTCATCCAACTTTTTACTCAACTCTTTCTTTATTAAAATGTATCTTCATATTACCCTCTGTAAACCCTAGCTACTGGCACCAAATGTAAACCTTAAGTTTATATTTGAAATCATTATGGGATCGAGGCTCAGGAAGAAGGATATGTCTACCCAGTATGGATTTGTATAATATATGCTCAATATGGATTTGTATAATGTTTCAATTTAAATTTTGTAATACTCAATATGGATTTGTATAATTTTGTATAATTTAGTGTACATGAATTTTTAGTTTACCCTTATTAATTGACCGGTTTGTATGCCATCCACCGATTTTGTGTTTCAAATATAAAGCATGTTCTTGTAATTAAATAAAATATAGAGAGTAATTTTTTGTGCTGTAATTGTAAATAAGGAGATGAATTTATGAATTTTGTAATTGCTGAACATGGATTTGTAATGCTAAATATGAATTTTGTAATGCTAAGTATAATTTTTGTGCTGTAATTGGAAAACTGGATGTCAAATTATCTGAAAAACTGGAGGTAAACTCAATATTGAATTTTGTAGCAAAACTGGCTAGTACAACTGGAAGCTAGTCCAGAAAAAAATTGTTAATAAAAAAATATATAGGATAACATACACAGATATTTAACTAAAAATCGTGTACAAATAGTAATTGTACACAGATATTTGTGAATATCCGTGTACAAAATAGCTACACGGATTTTTTTTTTATAAATCCGTGTAGAAAAGACTAGCCCAGAAATAAAAAAAAAACCCAAAAAATATATAGGACACGAAAACTTTAATTCTATTCATCAATGAACTATAAATTTCCATAATAATTTTTAGCATCCCTAAACAATGAGATTTGCTGCCCGAATTTGCAAAATTAAAAGATAACCTAAACATTTGATATAACTGACAACTCCAAACTCTACTAAAGTTGACCCCCACCTGGCCCGAACCTGCGACTGTCATAGGGTGCTTGACGGTGATTAATGTGACGATCATCAGAGTTATTGCCTTGAGAATCCGAGGGTGGTTGAGGTGCATGTGGAGGTGGATTTCCCCTATATGGAGGGGGGGGGGGGGGCGGAGGAGGTGGCATGTAATTTCCACCTCTGAGGAAGTATCCTTCTAATTCCACTTGCACAATTGTTGAGTTTGGGTCGTCAATGAGAAGGATATTTTTTGGGATTTTTGCTGGATCATGACAAGCCACAAAAACACGAAGCACCTCATAATTACCATAGTTAAAGAAAGGAGCCACTCTTACCAAATAGCCAAAACCTGATACGAGATTTTGAGGTGCTTCCTCTAATTTTATGTTACTTAATTTTACTTATTTAGATCATGTGTAATTAGTGTATTGTTGTCCAATAACCGACCTACTAATGCTTTTAGGTCCTTGCCTATTCAAATTAATCCAATAGGGATTAATTTTGGATAGTCCCCGTTTTGGGACTGCTCTTTGAATATTGGGTCTCATTTAGGATGTGAACACATATTAGCAGGATTTAATTAGTAATTGAGGAAAGTTCGACGGTATTTTCCCTTATTGCTCCTACGAGTATGTGGTTTGTACGCATACTTGGGGAGTTAAGGGGAAATGCTGCCTAATTTTTCTCAAATACTAATTAAATCTCACTAATATGTGTTCACATATGGGACATAATATTCAAAGAGTGGGTGAGGATTGTAAACTGGCTCTTTGTAAGCCTAGAATTTGGTACAATTTATATGTTGATCATGATTAATTGAATCATTTTTTTAATTTAATTTACAGACGGATCGAAGTTGGATGTATGAATTGCGAAGTGATAGTGAAGAATATTTGGATCGCGTTGATGAGTTCATAAAATTCGCTGAGAGTTATAGAGTGAAGAAAAAAGAAGCTGACATTTTGTGTCCTTGTAGAGATTGTAAATTTTTTTTAAGATATGGGGACTCCGAAGAAATTAGAGCTCATTTGATTTGTCGGGGATTTAAGAAAAGATATACATGTTGGTTCATGCATGGTGAGAAATTTGGGGAAAGTAGTTGTACCAATAAGAATTCTAACCGTTGTGAAGAGAGCGATGAGAATGTAGAAATTTTGGATAATTTTGTACTTGATTTTAGCGATGATGATGTGAATGTCAAAAATTCTGATAATGTTGAACTTGATCGCAACGACGATGATGAGCTGGAGACGGATATCGATGAAAATGTAGTACACGAGTATATTGATAATCTGGAGGACATGTTACATGATGTGGAAGATGAAATTAGTGATAAAAATTATGATAAATTTCAGTATTTGTCTAATGAATCCAAAAAGCCGTTGTATCCCGGGTGTACCAAATTTACGAAACTGTCAGCTGTGTTGAAATTATTTAACTTGAAAGCAGACAATGATTGGAGCGATAAGAGTTTCACATCCTTATTAAAGCTTTTAGGAGAAATTCTCCCAGATAACAACGAGTTACCCCGTACAATATATCAGGCGAAGAAGTTGATATGTCCAGTGGGTTTGAAGATCGAAAGAATACATGCATGTCCGAATGACTGTGTATTGTATCGTAATGAGTACGAGGCCATGCATGTTTGTCATAAGTGCGGTGTTTCCCGGTATAAACGTAAGGACCAGGGCACTACTGATTGTGACGACGGCAAAAAGGGCAGGCCTCCGGCTAAGGTGTTGTGGTATTTGCCGATAATACCGAGATTCAAACGGTTATTTACAAATCCCAAAGATGCGAAGTTATTGCGTTGGCATGAAGAAGGGCGCAAAAAGGACGGTAAACTAAGACACCCGGCTGATTCTCCTCAATGGAGAAATTTTGATAGACATTTTAAAGATTTTAGTTCAAAGATGAGAAACCTCAAGATTGTGGTGAGCACAGATGGAATGAGTCTGTTTAGAAGCATGAGCAGTCGGCACAGTACTTGGCCAGTTCTGTTAGCCATCTACAATCTTCCTCTTTGGTTGTGCATGAAACGCAGGACCCAGACAACTCGGAAATGACATAGATGTATATCTCGCACCATTAATTGAGGACCTCCAAAAATTGTGGCGTGATGGCGTCCCGGTGTGGGATGCATACATGAAAGAGACCTTTAACTTGCTAGCCATGGTGTTTTGCACCGTAAATGATTTCCCCGCGTACGGAAATTTATCGGGTTACACTTGTAAAGGAGCAAAAGCACGCCCTATTTGTGAAGATGATACGCAGGTGCTGAGGTTGAAGAATTATCTAAAAGAATGTATTTATGGGGCACCGTAGGTTTCTTCCAATTAATCACCCATATCGTAAGAAGAAGAAGGCATTCAACGGGAAAGTTGAGCTTGGAGTGGCCCGTCGTCCATTAAATGGGAAGGGTGTCTTCGAGCGTGTTAAAAACCTTGATGTTGTGTTTGGAAAGTGTGCCACATAATTGTCAAAGAATATTTGGAAAAAGAGGTCCATATTTTGGAACCTACCTTACTGGTAATATTTAGAAGTGAGACATTGCATAGATGTCATGCATGTTGAAAAAAATGTCTGCGACAGTTTGACTGGTTTATTATTGAACATTCCGGGGAAGACTAAAGATGGTATCAAAGTTCGAAAAGACATGGTAGAAATGGGAATACGACCTGAGCTTGCACCGTAGGAGAAAGGGAAGCGTACATACCTACCCCCCGCAATGTGCACAATGTCGAAGAAAGAGAAAACAAGCTTTTGTGAATGCCTCCGTAGTATTAAGGTCCCATCAGGGTATTCTTCGAATATTAAGAAGCAGGTGTCGATGAAGGCCTGAAACTGGTCAGTCTGAAATCTCACGAGTGTCATGTTTTATTGACACATATGATTCCTGTTGCAATTCGAGGGATTTTACCAAAGCCCGTTCGTCAAACCATTACGAAGCTTTGTTTTTTCTTCAATACAATAAATTCCAAAGTGATAGACCAATACTGGACTCTTTGGAGGTGGAAGTCGTCGCTACTCTTTGCCAACTTGAGATGCATTTTCCGCCATCTTTTTTCAATGTTATGGTTCACCTTGTTGTTCATCTTGTGAGAGAAATCAAGATCTGTGGTCCTGTGTTCCTGCGGTATATGTATCCATTCGAGAGATACATGGGAGTTTTGAAAAAATACGTAAAGAACCAACATTGACCCGAAGGTAGCATTGTAGAAGGATATTCCACGGAAGAGGTGATTGATTTTTGCACCAACTACATGACCGGTGTCTGTCCTATTGGCGTTCCAAAGTCTCGATATGAGGGAAGGCTCCAAGGAGTCGGGACAATTGGGTTGAAAGCCATAGTTGCTGATAGAGATGAACTACAGAAGGCACATTTTTTGGTACTACAACACATGACAGATGTTGCTCCCTATATAGATGAGCACATGACAATCCTTCAACAAGAGTACTACACGAGAAGTCAGAAGTGGCTTACCAACGAGCATAATCGTTCATTTGTAGGATGGCTGAGAGAAAGAGTGCAGTCACACCCCGATAGGAGGCCCGTAAATGAAATTGTTCGACTGCTGGGCGAAGGACCCCGAATTATTGTTAGAACATTCCAAGGATACGAAATTAACGGATATACATTTTACACTAAATCCCAAAGTGATAAGAGCACGATGCAAAATAGTGGGGTGACGTTGGTGGCGACGTCTCAAGAAATCAGTTGATCCAGAGATTTCCGGCCCGTAATAGCATCAAAGTCGTATTATGGCGTTATTGAGGAAATTTGGGAGCTCGTTTACAGTCCTCACCTTAGCATTCCCTTGTTTCGGTGTCAATGGGTCGAAGACCGGGGTGTTAAAGTTGATAACGACGGGTTCACACTCATTGATTTTTTATAAAGTTTGGTATGTTGATGATCCGTTTATACTCGCCAAGCAAGCAACCCAAGTCTTTTATGTCACTGACCCGAGTGATAATAGGTGGAGCATCGTCCTATCTGGGAAAAGAAGGATTGTTGGGGTAGAAAACGTCGTCGACGAAGAAGAGTATGACCAGTTCGACGAAATACCTCCATTTTGTACCGACGTGCAAACCGAGGTAGCCTCAATTGAAGAACAAGACGAAGCAAACTACATGCGATCCGACCACAATGAAGGAATATGGGCCGAATGTAATGTGAAATTAGTGAAAAAAAAGAGAAAAAGAAAAAAAAAAAAGCCAATGTATAATATTTATTTTGTTTAGAAATAACTTTTTAATTATCTTATTTGGAAACAACTTTTAAATAATATTATAGTTAAAATATTTCTATTTCAAAACAACATAAAAAATTTTACATATTAGTTCAAATATTAAATATTAGTAAAATAATATTTCCAGTTAATATATTTCTATTAGGATTTAAATATTAGTTGAAATATTAAATTTCAGTAAAAAAATATTTATGTTTCAAACATTTCGAGTTCAAATAATACGTACACTTATTTATTATCAGTTTAAATAATATAAAAAATAACAAGTTAAACCACGCAATGTTGTCAATTATTTCACACACGGCCTTTTATTTAATAATACGTGAGGAGAATAGTAACGTACACGGATTATTAACTAAAATCCGTGCAATAATGAGGAGAGCTACACGGCTTTTTAAGAAAGGTCCGTGTAGATAGGGTAATCACACACGGATGTTAGAGTAAACGTCCGTGGGTAAAGGGTTTAGGGTTTAAGGGGGAAGGGGAGCTACACGGATTGTTAAGTTAAAATCCGTGTAGAAAAATGTAGGGTTTTGGTATAAAAGGCATTCTCCTCCCGGCGCTGTTTTGATCAAGTAATTCTGATCAAAAGAAATTAAGAATAGAAAAGGAAAATAATTTTGTGCTATTCAGATATGGAAAATCCTAATCCTGCGGGAAATCCCAATCCTCCAAAAAATCCGTGTATAATCCGACCATGTGGACGAGGTGATAAATGTCCTAATTACTGCGGGAAGAATGGTCTCAAGACTAACATAATTCATTGGGAGGATGTACCCCCGCCACCTGTGATTGAAGTCTCTTCTCATTCAGAATCCGAATCGGATCCTGAGTCTTATGAACCTGATTCGGATTCTGGTCCTGATGATCCTTACGGTCCACATGGTCAGTTTGATGATCCCAAAGTTTGGTTAAGGTTGAGAAGAAGCAAGAGAGTATGGGAAAATGTAAACAAGAAAGGAGGCAAGTGAGCAAGATACTTCCCTGAAAAGAGAAAAAGGGGAGGTAATTAGTGAGAAAGAATAGTTTTTTAATTAGGGATAGAGACTTATGTTTGTTATATATTTTATGTTTTTGTTTTGGTATTAAGTGATGATGTATCCAGTAACTATCCCTATGTTGAAATTAATATATGAAGTATTTTTATTTTTTGTTCTCTTGAACTCTATTTTATTTAATTTCCAGTTAAAATATTTCTATTAGGATTTAAATATTAGTTGAAATATTAAATTTCAGTAAAAAAATATTTCTATTTCAAACATTTCGAGTTCAAATATCAAATATTAGTTCAAATAATACGTATACTTATTTATTATCAGTTTAAATAATATAAAAAATAACAAGTTAAACCACTTAATATTTTTGGTATAAAAGGCATTCTCCTCCCGGCGCCATTTTGGTTAAAATCAGATTATTTATTTAAGTTTTATTTAAAAATATAAAAAATAAAGAGGCACATTTTAATTAAACATCCGTGTAGAAATGCAAAGCGAGCTACACGGACATTTAATTAAACGTCCGTATAGAAAGGTATTCGTACACTGACGTTTAATTAAACATCCGTGTAGAAAGGTGTTTAATTTGGTAGTGATTTTAAATATATTTTTTTAAATTAAACATCCGTGTAGAAAGGTGTCCGTATAGAGTGTTTAATTAAACGTCCGTGTAGAAAAATTTTAAATATATATATTTTTTTAAGTAATATATTTTGTAATGTTTATATATTGTTATTTGTTGTTGTTTTGTACTGCTAATTCATATCTATAAAAGTATTTATTTAGATAGCATGAAGTATTTAACAAAAAAGAAAAATTTATAGAAAAAAAAAATGTTGATTAAAGAACAAAATATATTACATAAAAAAGGATCCTAATACATCATACCAAAAGAAAGGATCATCATACATATACCACAAATTTAAAGAAAAACTACAAAATAACTACAAAGTAAAAAAAAAACTTAATTAAACTAGTTAGATGGTGGTGGTTGCCTTGGCCTTCTAAACCAGGGGCGCCTTGGTCTGGCTGGATTGCCCCTACTTATGAAGGCCTTTGGTGGTGGGTGCCCCGTGGGCTTCGCCGTGGCACACTTGAGGGGGGCCATGGCCATGTCCTCTTCAAGTTGGGAGGAGGCATTTCGAAGCCGGGAGGGACTTCGGGATGGACTTCGGCAGGGACTTCGGGAGGGACTTCGGGAGGGTTTGAGGGGGGCCATGGCCATGGCACATTTGACCCGGGTTGAGGCCATGGCCATGGCACATTTGAGGGGGGGGTGGCACGGCCATTTCTTCTTCCAAATCTCAATCGGAGATTTCTCAGATTATATAGAATTTTGAAGAGTCGTTTCGTCTTCTCCTTAGAAATAATAAAAATGCAACTTTTCGAATTCCGTTGTGAAACTGTTCAAATTAAATAAAACTTAAATAAATATTCTGATTTTTATACCTTTTATATACGGACTTTTAATAATACGTCCGTGTATAATTGTAAAGAGCGCTACACGGACGTTTAATTAAACTTCCGTGTAGAAAGGTATTCGTGCATCACGTGGTGTAGGGAATTAAATGTCCGTGAAGAAAGGGTCTTTCTACATGGACTTTTTGTTAATAATACATGTAGATAGTTCTACACGGACGTTCAACGTAAAAGTCCGTGTAGCGCTCCTTCATTCTACACGGTTGTTAAGTTAATATCCGTGTAGAAAGAGGGTTACCATATAATAAATGACTTGGCACGCGCCACTTCGAGTCCTTTGCCCTATTTCACCTATCTATTTCTCGAAGGCCGAGTACCCTCGTTGCGATTTCTCCAAATGCTCAACCTTCCTTTCCAACTCAGATTGAAGAACTTCTCCCAGGAGGCTGCATGTGCCTGTTCTGCCTTTAGAGGAGGGAGAAATCTGAGTTGGGAGAGGAAGGTCAAGCATTTGGAGCGCTTGCTGTGGAGTTGTATTTCTAAAAAGAAAATGATCGCTATGAAGGTTATGGTACAGGAACTCAATGCTCAATTGCAGGTTTTCAAATATCTCTGATGCAAGTACGTTGCAAAGGCAGAGGGAACAAACCCGAATGGGAAAAAAGGTTGAGGCAAAGCCGAAGGGGAAAAGGTACAAGGTAATCACACACGGATATTAAACTAAAAGTCCGTGTACATAGGGTTTAGGGTTTAGATCTCTAGATGGGTGAGCTACACGGATGTTAAAATTAAATTCTGTGTCGAAAAGGGTCTTTCTACACGGATATTTAACGAAAAGTCCGTGTAGCTCTTCTCCTTCCTCTCTACACGGATTTTAAATTAAACGTCCGTGTATAAAGGTGTTCCAACATGAATGAATTAAGTGAATTGTCCGTGTAGAACTAGGGTTACAATACATATTACGCGCCTGCTCTTCCAAATTTTTCATAACTTAGCTCGCGCCTTCTTTTCTAAATTTTTTGAAACTTAGCTTGCGCCGCTTCGAGTTCTTCTTCCCCACCTCACCTCGATTTCGTCGCCTCTCCTGTCTAACCACCTCTCCGGTCTGACAACCTACCTCTTCTTTCTCGGGTAAACGCTCAACACCTCCATTGCGAAGAAATTTTGGTATAAAAGTTTTGGTATTTACTGTATTTACTGTATTTACTTTGGTATTTACTGAAAAAGTTCTATTTTATTTTTATAGAACCATGTCGATTGAGGGTGAGCACATAGATATGATGGAAGAAGGCGAGCACCAAGCTGCTGCCCAATCAGGTTCGGCAAAAAGGAAAAGAGGTCCGACAATGTGCACGTCCACGTCCGAGGCAAAGCAACTGGACATCGAGTTCAGGCCAAACGGCTGTGCGAAGGGTAAAAGACGGTGTGCGTACTCAAATTGGGTGAGCAATTTGGCGAAGCAAAAGGCAGACATCCTGGTAGAGAGATGAGATCAGTTTTCGAAAGGCCAAAAGAACGACTGGTGGAACATTGTGAAGGTGAAGTACCTAACTAATTAATATCTTTTTTCTTAATTGTACATGAACTTAAATGCAGTAATTTGGGTGTCTATCAGGCTCAGTGGAACATCCCGGATGACATCCCGGAGGTGGTAAAGGATAAGACTTTGAGGATAATGAATGAAGGTTGGAAGCAATTCAAAAGCACGCTGAGTACGGATTACATGGATAAAGGTAAAAGCCCGGTAGGATACTATCCTTGGGTGACTCAAGAGAAGTGAGAGAAGTTTGTGGAGATGAAGAGCACGGACGAGTTCAAGGTATGTAAATTCAGCAAAATTACTTTTTTTCCTTTATCGATTTGAATTATGTTCGTAAATGGTGTCCGAAATAGACACCCGGTTGCTTTTGTTGTTCCAATCATATATAAAGTTGAAATGGTGTTTATTTTGAATAACTGAATTAATATTAACTGAAGTAATATAAAGTTGAAATGGTGTTCCAATCATAACTTGTAATTTTTTTGTTTGCTTTTTAATTGGTTTGTTTACTTTTTAATAAATGGAAAATAGTAGGCTAATTTTTTTACTTTGATGTGTGAAGAAAAAAAGGGAGGAGGGCAGGAGGATCGTTGCAATGAACAAGTATCCGCACAAGTTGGGGTCGGGTGGTTACCAAGGTAAGTCGGAAGAATGGGCGAAAATACTGGAGTTGAACAAAGACTCTGACTCACCCGTGGTCAGGATCAGAAATCCTAGGGCCCAAGATTGGACGTTGGCAAGGTCCGAGTTAACCGCTGACGGGAGGATAGTACTACATCCCACAGCCCTCCCCGTGGCTCAGAGAATGGTAAGAGTCTTTCGTTAGAACTATGTGTAATTCAAGCGTGTTAAAAACTTTGTGTACATCACTAATTCTTTTGCTATAACTAATTTTTCTATACAGTTGGAGGTGAAGGAGGAGGTCAATTCTGGTTCCCGGACGGTCGAAAGGCAAGATGACTCCTTGTCCATAGCACTCGGGAATCCATGGTCGAGTAAGGGGCGTAGGTGCCTACAGGGGCTGGAAGGATGTATTTAATGGACCAAAACCTCGAAGAAAATCTCATGCGAAAGTTAATAAAGACGAGATAATTGCGCAATTGCTCAAGGAGGTGAGCGCTGAGTACGACGCAAAGATGCAGGAGATGGAATCAAGGTTGCGTGCTGAAATTACAACTATGGCGCAGCCATCCGAGCAAGCACCTCCCACCCCGACGAGAGTTCGGCGAAGTAGTCAAGCATCCGAGACGTTCGGAGACGATTTGGATCATCTAAAGGTAATCACTACTTGTTCGTAATCTAAAGGCAATTACTACTTGTTCCTAACCTTATTGGAGAATATTTCATTTTAAAAATAACTACTTGCGGCAATTACTGCTAGCTAGATTAACTTTAGCTACAAGTAGGGCCTAATGTAAATAACTTTTCTTAATTAATATATTGTCGTCAGCCTTGCTGACCGACCATAAAAAAAAAAAACTACTTGCCCGAAATTGTAGGACGCCACAGCATGCGAACTCGTCCTGTGGCTCGGGAATAAGCCTCTGATTGTTGCTAAGGGCATGGTACATCCAGCAGCCGACAAAGTGCACAATGAGCAGCTAATTCCCGGCCATGCCGCCGTACAGATTGACAAAGTCGTGAAGGGATGGGAGCGCGTACCTCTTCCTGTCCCAATTGAGGGGAATGGCATGCTCTATGTCGATGATGCCCGGCTGTCATTCGTCCAATGGCCCAAGAGTCAGATTATTTTGGATCAGGTAATCTGTAAATAATCAAGTTCTTTTGTTACATTCAAAGCACTTCCTTTTCAAATACTTGAAAAAGGTAAAAAATTCGATACAGACACGAGGAGATGATGGTAGTCGCACGGAGGGCGTGATGTCACCGGTACGGAGGGACGAAGCAGAAGGACCTTCCCAAACAGCAGAACCTCACCCTGATGCCCAACCAGCAGTTGCTGACCCTACTGCCCAACCAGCAGGCCATGACACTCCTGCCCAAACAGCAGGACCAGCAGGACTTGACCCTCCTGCCGGACCAGCAGGACCTGACCCTCCTATCCAACCAGCAGGACCTCCACCTCGTCTGCTCACCGAGGAAGAATACAAGCTCCTTCCCGAAAAGGATTTGCGGGATCTCCACGACCGCTTGATGGCGGCACCCGAGGACATGACGGATATCCTCATACATGTCCCTCTGGGGATATTTCTACACGATGGCTCGACTATAATGCTGTCGTTCAACGACTTTCTACATGCCTCGGGGTCCGATAAATGGCTCGATGTGGGGCACATCACCATTTTTCTCATGTTAGTGACCAAAAATTGTTTATATCATGTGTATAGAACTGAAGAATATATTCTAATGTAATATGATAATTTTTCAGGAAGCTAATCCGAAACTTTCAATGCAAGGGCAAACAGAAGAACTTGTGTGCTTTTCTGGACCCCAGCATACTTAGTGCGACAAGCATGAAAAATGCTCCGAAGGAGTCTATCCAGTACCTGTGTGGCGCGATGCTCCAAGCTACTAAGGAGAAGAAGAGATTTATTCTCTTGCCATACCACCAGAGGTTACTTCTAACCTTGTGATTAAATATATAAATAATTGAAATCACACCATCAAGTCAAGCAAACACGTGTGTCACTATTATATATGCCAAAATATCTGGGTATTGTATGCTAAGATCCTATAATTCTTCTCCTCCCACAGTGCACACTGGTGTTTGCTCATCATTGTGCCTTGCATGAATGCGGTTTACGTCGTGGATTCTTCGCAGCCTGAAAAGATCTCAGTTGCCAAGTGCAAAACAATCTACGAGTATGTGAAAAGGTAAGCAATAATCTTTCACTATGTTTGATTTTTTCCCAATTATAACAAATTGTGGAATTGCTAATTAGAGTCACTTCATTTTGTAAGGGCTTTTGCTGCATACGTTAAAAAAGAAGGATTGCACAGCATGGACAATAAATTAAAAGATAAGTTGATTTGGAGGTGGTGGCCGGTGAGCACAACACAATTCTATAATTTCATATTTTGTTCAAAAAATTATTGTCATTCTAACATAGGCCGCTAAATGTAAATTGTAGGGCCCGCAACAGGTGGAGACTTGGGAATGCGGATATTACATGATGATTTTCATGTTTGACTTTGTCGAAAGAATGCAATTCCAATTTCCAGATGTGGTATGTAATTCATATTAATTGTGCCTTTATAATAGCAATTGATATTTTCATATTATGCTTACTTATAATTCTCATTTCATTAAATTAGCAATTGATATTTGCGACTGTCTTGCATCTACCTTTTCTTGTTACTAACTAATACCAAATTATAATTGTAGCAACCATCAAAGCAAGATGAGTACCCCAAGGAGCAGATCGACAAAGTAAGATGTATCTGGGCAAGATGGTTTCTATCTAAATTTTGTAATGCTGAACATGGATTTGTATAATTTTGTATAACAATTTAGTGTTTATATGAATTTAGCAAGCATAATTTAATGTCAAATTATCTGGAAAACTGGCTAGCAAAACAGAATGGTATATGAATTTTGTAGGAAAACTGGCTAGCAAATTAAACTGGAGGCTAGCCCAGAAATGAAAAAAATCAAGAAAAAAAAAATGGGACAATTCTACACGGATATTTTAACGAAAGCCCGTGTAGAACGAGTTCAGTGAGCATAGATTATTTTATATTTGTCCGTGTATGATAGTTACGATACCTACACGGATATGAAATTAGAAGTCCGTGTCAAAAGCAAACTTCTACACGGACGTTAAACAAAAGTCCGTGTAGATGAGTACAGAGAGCTACACGGATGCTTTCATATAGTCCATGTATGTTAGTTAAGAGAACTTCACGGATATGAAACTAAACGTCCGTGTAGAAAAAAGTAATTCCACAAGGTTGTTAGACAAACGTCCGTGTAGAACGAGTACAGAGAGCTACACGGATTCTTTTATACAGTCCGTGTTTGATAATTAAGAAAGCTTCACGGATATGAAATTAAACGTCCGTGTATAAAACAGTAATTTGACACGGTTGTTTAACCAAAACCCGTGTAGATCGTTTTCAGAGAGCTACACGGATTATTTTAGATTTGTCCGTGTACGATAGTTAAGACAGCACACGGATATGAAATTAAACGTCCGTATAGAGAGAGTAATTCGACACGGTTGTTTTGACCAAAGTCCGTGTAGAACGAGTTCGGAGATACAAGGATTATTTTATTTTTTATTAATTTGTTAAGAGAGCGACACGGATATGCAACTAAACGTCCGTGTAGCTAAAGTAACCTACACGGACATTTAGTTGCAATGTCCGTGTATAAAGAGTAGTCATACACGGTCGTTTACGTAATATCCGTGTTGCTCAGTTATATGGAGAGCGCCACAGGCAGGTGTATGTTCACGGCTGTTTATTTGGTAATCCGTGTAGAAAGCGTTAGATTTACACGGGTAAATATCCGTGTCGATAGAGGGTACCTATTATACACCCTCAACTCATACACGACAGGAAATCCGTGTAGCTCCTCCGGTAATGTCCGTCTGCAATCTCTTTTTCTGTAGCCCATGTGATCCATGACATGATGCCTCTTGGTTAAAGGTCTCCAACATTTCAACTCCCATAAAATACATTGATCAACATATATGTGCATGCATAATAGAGAATAAAAATTCTCAGTTCTGAAATTTTCATCAAAAAATATTATAAGAAAATATTTATACATAAAATTAATTGAATCTGTATATCTTTTATACGAACCATTGAAAATCAATTTCGTAAAAAAAATTATTGCATCTTATATGAATTTACGATTGCTCTGATACCAAATGATAGACATAATAAAACATAACGTGTTTTTACAATTAGAACACGTAATCCAGAATCCGTAAATCCAAAATAAAATAGCAAAGGAATTTAAATCTTACAGTTCTGAATTGAAGACATCTTTAGGCGGAAGCGTTAGTACTGATCTTCAATGGTTTTCCTCAGATCTGATGATGGAGACCTTCAGCATTTTCTTTACTTCTCTCCTTCAAAATGGATGATACTTTTTCAGAATAATATCCCTCAAAATCAGTGGAGAGAGAGACGTTTCCAGAAAAACGTTTTTGGAATAAATGGGCAGAAAAACGTAAAGTAACAGAAAATTAGAGGAAGAAACGGAAAATATATATATATATATAGAGAATGGCTAATATACAAACGTTTGTTCCTGGGCTCAGGAACAAACGATTTGGTTCTCCGATTTTCAAAGTCCAAACAGTCGATCCAAACCGTTAGATATTCAATCTATATTAAAATGTGCTTGGAGACCAAATTTTACATTTTTTGGAATTTTTTTACTATTTATTAAGCTGGTTTGAAAGCCGATGTTTTTCAATGCTGCAGAAATTTAATAAAAACAGCGGTTTTCAAACTAGCTTAATAAATAGTAAAAAAATTCCAAAAAATGTAAAATTTGGTCTCCAAGCATATTTTAATATAGATTGAATATCTAACAGTTTGGATCGACTGTTTGAACTTTGAAAATCGGAGAACCAAATCGTTTGTTCCTGAGCCCAGGAACAAACGTTTGTATATTAGCCATTCTCTCTCTCTCTCTATATATATATATATATATATAGAGTGGCTAAGGTCAAAGTGGTATGACCAAGGCCTTGGTGCTACTAATTAGTTTTTGCGATTTAAAGTTCAAATAGTCCATTCAAACCGTTAGATGTTCAATCTATATTAAAATATGCTTGGAGACCAAATTTTACATTTTTTGGAATTTTTTTACTATTTTTTAAGCCACTTTGAAAATGGCAAATCCGGATGAACAGTAAAAACAGTGCAACCAAATTCTGGACCATGTGATCAGCAATTTTCAAAGTGGCTTAAAAAATAGTAAAAAAATTCCAAAAAATGTAAAATTTGGTTTCCAAGTAGATTTTAATATAGAGATCACATCTAACGGTTTAGATCGACCGTTTGGACTTTGAAAATCTAAAAACGACTTGGTAGCACCAAAGGCCTTGGTCATACCACTTTGATCTTAGCCACTCTCTATATATATATATACACACACACACACTAACCTTAGAAAGATAGAGAGGAGAAAATACAAACTTCAAAGATCTCAGATCAACCTTCAATATAACATATTACTTGATCAAAACGGCGCTGGAAGGAGAAGACCTTGTACCAAAACTCTACACTTTTCTGCACGGATTTATACTTAACAACCCGTGTAGCTCTCTAACAAATCATACATGACTATTTATAAGATAATCCGTGTACAGTTCTTGTCTTTCTACACGGATTTATTATCAAAAATCCGTGTAGCTATTCCTACACGGATATTTGTTAAATATCCGTGCAGCTCTCTAATAAATCATACACGGCCTTTTTTCCAAACAATTCCACCCTGATTCTTTAATAAATATCAGTGTATGATTCCAGCAGTTTTTTCGGATTTTCATAAAAACCTTTATGGTACACAGTTTTCATATAAAATTGGCAAAACCGTGTACAATGTACAATGTCCATGGAGATGGCATACGACACTTCTTGATATGAGAGCTGCATGCTCTCTTGCAGCACGTTGGAGTATAATTTCAGTAGCACGTGTTTAGGCGCTTAGCGAGAGCGGAACAGAAGAGTGTTTTCTAACAAGTGGAGACTAATGCATTGCCTAATAAATGACATGACATTTGAGATTAGCCAGTGGTTGAATTATGTTTAAAGAGACTTACAGTAAGTGAGTATGAGTTGTAATTAGAACTAGATTTAGAATCTGTGTAAATAAACATTTTTTTTATCAATATCAGTGTTGTAAAAAATGGATTTAACAGCCGATTAAATGTCCGTTTAATCGTTAACAGCGGCCAAACAGTTACGAATACACTTATCGGAGGTCTGTTAGCGGATTTTTCTGTTTAATTGGCCGATTATTCCGTTTATTCCTGTTTAATCGTCTGTTTATTTCTATTTATTCCCGTTTATTCCTGTTTATTCCCGTTTATTCCTGTTTATTCCAGTAAAATATTTATTTTCATATTTTTTTATGTGACTGTGTGATAATTAGTTTCATAAATCATATATTGTAGTTTTATTTGTGCTTGAATATACATCCAATATTTTTTTTATCTGTTTTTTCTTCTTACTACTTTGAAATTGATTAATTCTTATATTATTTATACACCATATACTTTTCTTACTTACTGATGTAATTTTTTCAATTAGTACGGCATATTCATATATGAAATTAATTGTTATTATAAACTATATTTAGTGATTTTATGTTGGAATGTTTTATTTATATCAAATAGTACAAATAATATGTTATTTGTATTTGAAAAAACTTAATTCTCGAATTTATTTTTTTATTAAATAAATGTGTTACTTACACATGTAAAGTGCATATCTGTTGTTAAATCAAGTTATAATAATAAAATTAAGTTAAATCAAGTTTATTTGAAAGTTTGAATAATTCCGATTAATCGTCCGCATATTGATTAATTGTATTTCGTTTGAGAATGGCACACCGTTATTTACAACACTGATCAATATATATATATATGTGTGTGTGTGTGTGTGTGTGTGTGTGTGTGGCATTAAACAATGCTACAGAAAGAATGAAAAGATTATGTGGGGCACCCCATATATATAATAATGGTCTGTCCACTAAATTTCCTAATCCCACTCACTTTGTTATTCCCACTCAATTTGCAAAATTAGGTTTGATAAGTGTATTTAATTTGGTCAGTGGTCTGTCCACTCAATCATTGTTAAAAAACAATAGAAACATTTTATAGTATGTTAAAGGAGTAGAATTAGGGTGTTTCTAAGTTCATCAAGCTTTTCTGTGAACTCAACTCTAAAACTTATCGGTGGCTTCAAATGACAAATTCAAACCGTTGAAACCCGTCTACCTTACGAGTGATGCGTCTACATGTAAACAATTTGAACTTTGGATTAATTTAGTATAAAGTCAAGCGGTAAAAATTAGAAGGTTTATAAATTAATTTTAATGCATTCATTTTTTGAACGATTTTTTACCACTTAATTAACTCTATACCAAATTAATTTGAAAATTTAAAATTAATATACAACAACTTTTTATGATCAAATATTCAATTTAGAAAACCTGATATATTGTTGCTGCTAATAACTATTTTGGCATATATGTCACTATATTTTTTTTGAACAAGTTAATACTTTAAACAACTTACCTCTGATCCAGACTCTGACAGAACTTCTGACATAGCTATAATAAAAATCATGATGCACCTATCTCTCGCCACAAACAATCTTTATATTTATTATCCCTCACCTATCATTTGGGAAGAGAATCTGCTGCGATCCTTCACATGTGAACAGTACCCTGAAATATCTGCTTCTCAAAATCCAGCTGTCGAATTGTTTCGAGGCGTGCACAGAAAACCAGCTATTTCGAGATGCGTGCACATAAAAATTTGAACGGCTGGATTTGAAAAAACAGAAATTTAAGGGTTACTGTACCCAAACTTTGGATCGCAGCAGATCCCAATCCTATCATTTGTGTTACATTATGAGGGTGGTACTAGATAAAAATTATCTTCTAGACTAGTACATAAGACCAACAACAATTGTACAAAGTAAATGATATAATTAAAATAAACTGACATTGCATCTATATGCTATATAAATTAAATATACAATTGTCATTCATACCATATTACGATGAAATGAAAATAGACATAAAAATAAAATATATTCTCAAATGATTAGTATGACAAAATGGTCGACAACTTGAATCCCTCAAGTAGGATATTTTGTTAGAAATAAAATAATTATTTTTGGTAGAAAGAGAAGAAAACTGACAGAATTAAAAAAACAAAAGAAACCACACCATTTCGATGGTTTTAACAGGGATAGCTTTATGAAATTGCACCATTGGTACTGTTGTAGTATTTTTAGATGGTATAGATAAGATGCGCAATCACAAAATCTCATTTTGATCGAAACCACACCAATAGTGCAGTTCCAGCCTTCAATCTCGTAGAACAAAAAGCAAAGAGCAAAAAAGCAAAAAAGCTACAAAAATCTAGAAAAGGAGAAAAGAGAAACAAAAAGTATTAAATCTGCCAAAAGAAAAAGCCTTAAATTGCATTTATGGGAAATGGTCCCTCTTGAAGCTTTAAAATAACCCAAATGGAGTAGTTTTACTGGGAATGATGTCTCTTGAAGGATTAAAATAACTTAACTCTCTGAAATGGTGGAACTGTACTGTTGGTGCGGTCCCACTATATTTCGAATTCGGATCCAGTGAAGTAACTCAATTTTTGGGTTTTAAATCGGAACCGTCCGATTTGGATCCGAGATCATCCATTCCGAAGTGGAGCGCACACATCCCGATGACGGATTCGAATCCCGAGATGATCTCGAGCGACAGAATCGAATCGGATGGTCCCGATCGAAAACCCAAAAGTTAAGTTACTTTAGGGGATCCGGACCCCTATATTTCTATATGTCGTGTGGATTTTTGTGTGGTTGTTATGGCAAAGAGAACAAAATATAGTGGAACCACATCAATATATATTGCGGTCCGACCCAACTATCCCATCTATTTTTCAAAGAAAAAAAAATTATCCTTTCTCTTTTCGGCACATAACTTTTTAATTACTAAAAATATCTCCTGAAATACAATTATAAAGTATCGATACACGAAAAAATTATTTAATTAATTACTAATTGAAAAACTCAAGTTAGTGAGAAGTATTCGATTCTCTCTCTATCTCTGCATTGTCAATAACATATATAGTACTGCACCACCAATGAATCACATAAATGGATTGGGATCTGCTGCGATCTGAACATTAAGCACAGTAACCTTGAAATCCCTGCTTTTCTAAATCCATCCGTCCAACTTTTTAGTGCACGCATCTCGAAATAATTCAACAGCTGGATTTAGAAAAGCAGGAATTTTAGGGTACTGTTCACAGGTGAAGGATCGCAGCAGATTCTCTTCCTCACATAAATACAGCCAAGTTAATACTTATTCAAAGCAAATTCCGGTACATGGAAAATTACAAATAAGCCCATAAGTGACAGAATTTCAACATTAGTCCCTGCTTCGATATCACAATCCTTCCACTATCTTTAGAGACGGAGCTGGAATTTTATCATGAAACAGAGGCAACATGTCATCAGGGACGGATCTATGTATATGTCAGAAGGTGCTAAGCCTTTTAATTTTTTTAATCATGTATATTAAAATTTAATTTAATTTGTTATTTTTTTAAGTTTCTATATATAGTCTAGCTCCCCACATCAAATTACAAATTTGTGCTTGTACCTGAGTGGTTAGAGTTCCACTTGGTGTTTTTCAAGTCATGGATTCAATTTCCATTGATCACACACTATTTTTGTCTTTTTCATCTATATATTATGTATTTTATAATTTGTCCCCTATTCAAATTTTATAGTTCCGCCTCTGCATGTCGTGTTGCCAATCCAATTATATTAGAATTCAGGAACCACTAAGTTTGATTGAGTAATTTGGGAGAATTTTGGAGAAGAATGGTAACGGTATAGTAATGGCGAAAATAGTGAAAGGAATTAGAGACAAGCTCAACAAATCATTATTTAATTTCATAATCTATTCTCAGGACGCCAGGTCAGCTGCCAAGTCAGCTTGAAACACTTAGAAGTATACAAGGATATAATACCGACTCCTTTACTGTAGCAGTTGTTGCAATGTCCAGATTCTCCAGTTCGTCATAATAGGCCCATTAGTTAGCAATTGAGATGAGCCCATAACTACGGGCTAAAATAAGAAATTGCCTATTACATCATCTTTGTTTTGCTCCCATAAATAATCTACTTACTTATTGACCCTTAGGCCCAAAGTCTTCAGTATTGGACTACATGTGCGTAGAAATTAGTTGTAAATAAATTGAGGATATTTAATTTCGTTGGGCTATCATTCTCTTTTTTTTCTTGTTTTTCTGTGAAACGGTGCTACATTGGATTTATTTTAGACTAGTTGCACAGGAGGTCAATTTGGGTCCGATGCCTATCGGACTCAAGGTGAGTTCGAGGGGTTCGATGACTGTCCGAACTGCTTTAAAATTCGTGCCCGCAACATTCGCGTCTGCTTTAAAATTCGTGCGCACAAATCTTAAAGCAAATCAGACGGTCTCGAAACCCATTGGACCCAAATTTGAGTCCGATGGGCATCGGACCGAAGCTGCTCTCGTTGCACAGACACACTTAGGTTGGTCTTAAATGAGAACATCTTTGGGCTGGTACGTAAGGCATTGTTTGCGCTAAGTATTACTCTATGAAACAAAAACACAAATTAATTTACTGGTAGTTGTCCATGTTATCCAACTACCATGGCATCAACAACTTATGAACCCAAATTTATCTCTGTTGATATGGCATTGAAGAGCATACAAGCAAGCCATAATATTTGGATTAGATAAAATCTACATTTATACCTCTTCAAGGTAATTTGCAGTTCAGCCTGGACTAATCCAATAGAACGTTAACAGAAAATGTTGGGCTTAAATGAGACATGTTTGGGCTTAGGTTGGGCTTAGGTTGGGCTTAAATGAAACATGTTTGGGCTGCTATGGCAACACAAATTTGCGATTTTATCCGACTACCATGTCATCAACAACTTATGAACCCAAATTTCTCTCTGTTGATATGACACAGCAGAGCATACAAAGTAAGCATAGGCAGATTCAGAATTTCCATCAGGATAAGGCAAGAATAATCTGGTTCAAATAGCTAATTGTATACTAGCTTAAAATAAAATTGTATTCTCTTACATAATGAAAACAATAAAAAAATGGTATTATTTTACATATTAAAAAACAACAAAAATGTAATACCAATTCTCAACCCCAAAACACAAAAATTCAATCGTAAAAGACAAAAATTCAACCCTAAAAGACATAATTCAAGTATTCAACACGAGTACACGACAATTATTCAGCAATTGAGCACATCTACCTAAATTTCAAATAATATTTCAACCCAAGAAGGTACAGAGCGGCGGAGGAGAAGCGCGGAGAAACAGAGCCGAGGAAGCACCGAGGCTGTTGAATATAAAATCAATTAAATGCAACAACCAATCGATTGATCAATTATTCACGAGCGCATAATTATTTATAGAAATAGCAAACAAAAGTAGCTATGTGATTGTGATTTATAAATACATAATTCTACATAAAATTTTAAAAAAGGGGCAATCTGATAATTATTTACCTCGATTCTACTAGAAAAATTACAACAAATTAAGAACAAAAAGAGCAATCTGATAATAAGAGTTTTAAGTCTACCAAAAAAAATTGTGCGGAGGCGCGGCCACATGGAGGCATGAAGGCGGAGCCGTGCAGAGGGAAATTGCACAGGGAGCAAATCGCACAGGAGAGAGAAATTCAGAAAATGGGAGTGCTGATGAAATTAATTTTTCATGGGGTGTGTAGGTAAAAAAAATTTAGAGTGGGCTATGCAGATATTTTTGGGTTTCGAGGGTGAGTACGTAGAGTATTGTCCTATCCTGAACCAATGTGGATCCGCCCCTGCAAGTAAGTTGCCCTACCCTTGACCAATGGGATCTCCGCACCTACAAGTAAGCCATAAATTTAAATGAGATAAATCTTCATTTAATACCTCTTCAAGGTGATTTGTTTTTCAGCTTGGACTAATCCAGCAGAACAAAACCTAGTGTTATTGTTACTTTGCAGTAAAATAAACAAAAGCGCAGAAAATAACCCCACTGAAAACAAAACAAAATACTAATAATACAACTAATATACCCTTTTATTGTGATGCCATTAAGGTCACAGGGTGCCTACAGATAACATAGTAGATTTCTTAGGGGGTCGCTTGTTGAACAATAAGCTGCGACTCATACGCAGTAAATATTACAAATGACTGAGAAGACCCTGTAATAAGATACATTACATAGTAAATATCACAAATGACTAAAATACCCAGCACTGAGGTTAGTGAAGGGAAAATTTAATAAATGACCAATGCATCAGAATGTGGGTTCATTAAAAATCCATGCACTCTGTACTGATCCAGGTATGGTGAAACTACATAATATTGGTACATCTTAACAACATTGGGGACTCGTGAAAAAGCTCACATAAGGAATTGAACAAAAAAGGAAAAATCATTTTCTAGCTTTCTTATCTCATCAACTCTGATCTGAACTTAAAACGCCAATATTTGACCTGTGCAAAATTATATGATCACAAAAGCGAATGTATAGATTGTCTGAGTTATTTGATTCTCTAACCCAAGAACAACCCATCTGGAGTTTGTTGGGATTTGCCATGGCATTGGGTACTGTCGAGGATGAAACAACAGTCACACTAATTAAATGAGAGAAGTATTTAGAATTCCTATTGAGTTGTACACAATTTTATTACCAGACATGCATATCATGCAATCTTAAAAATCAAAGGACAAGTATTGATCGAGCATATGGTCATATACCACACAAAACACCATGCGTCTAAAGTTGGTTTGATTGTCCAAATAAAAAAGGCTATATGAATTAAGGTTCTAAAAGAAAATTAGAACTGTAAAGCATGAATTTTGGAGGCACCAAAAATACCTCGAATTAATCTTCACCATATAAACTGTCATGGTTTAAGCAAAAATACCTGCTCCGCGATGTACCAGATTAGGCAATAAATGAATGGGTGTAAACAATTTCAGATCAATTGCTTCAAAAGAATGCTCGACCCTGCATGAAAGAAAACAAATTGTCATGTACTCTTGTTGAGAATGTTACCAAAAATATTCTAGCACGGAAAATCACCTCTTTTTCCTATCCTTTATTTTTTTTTTCTCTTCTTCTGCAACTTGGGTATATTTTTTTTTTATGTTTTATGAATTGATCAAGGCTTAAGCATGGAACTCCAGAAAATTTACCCAAGATGGTGGTACCGGCCGGTTGGATCTGATATTAATAAATATATATAGTCAAGGGTCTCTAGTTTCTAAATTATGTAATATAATTTATTTTTAATGTCAAACGCAGACCTCAAAGAAAGAAATGTTGTTTCTCTGACACCAGTCTTCAATCAGAGGACAATCACGAAGGGTAATATGAGGCACGAATTGGAGGCATGAATGAGAGATGCTTATGTTCCTACAGTGTCGTATGTCCACATATTTTAGTTTCGTCAGGCTTTGAAAACCTTCCAACACAGCCAGCCTTGGGCACTTCTTTATCACAAGTTCCTTGAGAGTGCTCGAATGGTTTTGAACCGACAACAACGGCAAGGAGCTCAGCTTGTCACAAGAATCCAGTTCTAGGAACTTGAGTGATAGTGGTAGTGTTTTATCATTCCAATTGTATAACTCTGGACAGTATGATATGCTCAAGCGCTTGAGGTTGCTGAGGTTATCCAGCCCTGTCACTGATATGACCTTTCTACATCTATGAATATTCACTTTCACCAACGAAGAAGGTACACTTACATGTTGACAACTCATCCCAACTGATGGTGCCAATGTTAATGATTCCAATTTTAGGAGATCTCCTTTTGTTAAGAATAATGCAAAGGAATTCTCTACAAGTGGAACTGTGAAAATGCCTGCCCGCTGGATCTGATCACCATTCCAACACAATGTTAACTCTCCATCAATCGCTGGATCTCTCTGTTGTACAAAATAGATTCATGTAATTAAAGAACATAGAGTAATGAGTAAAACAGATTAGCGTAATCAAAGAATGTAGAGTCATGAAAAGGTTATAAAATGCACATCACAGGTGATCTTTACCTGATAGGCATATCCTTTGCCCAAATTCAATCTCGGGCAGTCATAAATTTCAGCCCTCTGGGTCATGGAGTGTAACACATCTTTCACAGGAAACGGGATTTTCAATTTTGAGCAGCATTCAGAAGTAACTAACTCAACTGAATTTAAGCTCCCATCACTCCAATTAATAGAGAATAGATCTACACAGTTTGATATTTTTAGGTTCTCACATACTGACCGGAACATGATTTCACAAAAGCCACACTCGTGTATCTTAAGATTTATGATTCCAACTGGAATAGTTATGAATTCCAGTTTTGGACAGTATTCAAAGATAACTTCTCTAACAGAATTTAACCCCATGTCGCTCCAATTAATCGAGATTAGCTCAACACAATTTGAGAATTTTAGGGTCTCAGATACTGACCGGAACATGATTTCACGAAACCCACACGTGTGTATTGTCAGATTTGATAGTACTGATAGACATGTTACGAGTTTCAATTTTGGGCAGTGCATGAAAGTAACTTCCCTGACTTCCTGCGCAATTATTATGATTTTCCACAATTTTGGGCAATTTTCTATAGTGAGCTGCTTAAGACGGGGGAAGTCGCCATCATGTCCCTGGCACTCCACCAAATTGAGCATGTTCCTCAATGAGAGCACTTCAAGTGATGGGTAACTAGGTTTCTTAGGTTGCTCGAAAGAATCATATTCGACCAACAATGAATATGTGCTAGGCTCATCTCCCACATTTCTAACACCAGCATTACCTGATATATCCAGAAATCTGAGATGTGGCAGTTGACCAAATGGTGGTAACAAATTAGGCTCAATCCAGAAGTTAAGAGTAAGAGTTGTTAGTTTGGGAAGTAATGGATTAAGCAACCAGGAAGGAAAAATCCGCCCTACATAATTTAGTATTGCAAGCTCTGTGAGGTTACCATGAGGTTGGAGGCTTTGGAGTACAACATCCTGTATCTTTTCATCATTCTCATTATTTGCATTTTTACTTGAACTGACAGTTAAATGGAGATGGCTCTGGAGTACAAAATCCGGTAGCATTTGATACTTCTCATTCCTTGCATTTTTACCTGAATGGACAGCTAAAGGGAGAAGGCCTTTATATGTACAACTCCGAATGATATCATCTTCTTGAAAGTTTAAAATTAACTCATGTAAATTTGGCTTTGATGCAAGATTGGCATTCCTGGAGTGTTTGACATCGTTGATGTTTCTCAAGCCTGTTATGCACAACAACCCACTAAGCTTATTCATATCCTTAAGCTCTCCCAGCCCCCCAATCATGCCATGATCCATGACACTAAAATCCCCACTTAAAGGTTTAAGAGTTGTTAATTTTCCAATACCACAGGGCATGTAGATAAGAGATTCAGGTAAATCTAGAGTGCGCAACCTAGTTAGCTGCTCTATGCCCCTTGGTAACTCTTTGAGTTTTTTACAATATCTTAATGATAATGTATGTAGGTTATGAAGCAGGAAGATAGATTTAGGTAACTGCAGGATTTCACCACTGCTCAGCTGAAAGTTCCTTAGGTTAATAAGGTTTTTGATGTTTTCAGGTAACTCCTGAAGATAATGGCAACCCAAATGCAAAGTTTGGAGGTTGTAAAGAAGACAAAAAGTTTCGGGAAGCGTCTCCATATGACAATTTTCAATAGAAAGGTAGCGCAAGTGCTTCAACGTGCTGAGTGTATTTGGAAATAAGGAAAACCTCAACTTAAGAGCTCTCGCACAAGCAAACTCATAGGAGAATGCAAAGTCAAGGTATTGTTCTGGCCCACTTTCTACAAATGTTCTGATAGAGCAATAGTCACTGGCTGAGAAAAAAGAACCCAATAATTTATCATGTTCGGTTAAGAACAGATGGTATACTTTGCGTGGAACGTTGCCTTCTTGGTCATTTTCTAAAACTGGCCAATATGCTTCTTGAGAAACAGATCTTGCTAAATCATGTATTAAATCATGCAAGATGTAGTGATCAGGCCTATCATCAACAAGTGATCTGCCCAGCAATTCATCGATTAAATCATGCATGTAGTGATCAGGCCTATCATCAACAAGTGATCTGCCCAGCAATTCATCGAAATACTCGCTTCCAATCTCTTCCAATGGTTTCAAATTTCTTTTATTGCCATTAATATAGCCTTGTGACATCCAGAGCCTAACCACCATGTCTTTTTCAAATTCTGTACCTTTCGGAAACATCGATAAATAAAGAAAACATGGTTTTAGATGTTGCGGTAATTTCTGGTAACTTAACCTTAATGCTGGCATTACCTCTCCAGTCTCGTCTATTTCTGATATATCACTCTCCAAAATTTCCCTCCATTTCTCTTCATCCATTTCATAACGGAGAAGGCCTCCAAGTGCCTTTATGGCCAAAGGTGAGCCTTTGCACTTTTCGGCAATACCACGTCCAATCTCATGCAGATTTGCAGTTTCACTTGTCTCCCTATTGCCAAAAGCAAAATGCTTAAAAAGTGACCAACAATTTTCCTCAGGTAAGGAACTCAATTGAAAAGGTGATGCTGTCTGCATGATCTTAGCAACCGAGGTATTGCGAGTGGTTGTCAAAATTCTTACAAATTTAGCACCAAAAAAACCAACTCGGAAGCACTCCCACAAGTCTCTGTTTTCATTCCACACATCATCTAGCACGAGAAACAAGCCAGGACCCCTTATATTTTCCTTGAGAACGTCTTGAAGTTTGCTTAGCTCAGAAAACTGACAGGGGCTGTTACTCACCGACTCAACAATAGCTTTGGTTAGCCGCACTAGATCAAAATCTTCAGAAACAGATACCCAACATCTCTTATTAAACAATCCATGAATCTTGGAGTCATTGAAAACAAGTTGGGCAAGTGTGGTCTTGCCGAACCCGCCCATTCCAACAATGGGAATAACCATAAAATCTGGACCATTTGAAGGGTCCAGGAGGCTAATAATCTCCTCCTTCTCCTCCTCCCTACCAAAAATAGCCCTCTCATCCACATTAGAGCTGGTTGGTGGTCGGATTTGTGGGCCCATAGCCAGTCGGGTCCCATCCTCCTCCTTCAAATGAAGATCCCTACGAGCATTTGAAATCTCTTCTAACCTCTCTGTTATACCCTTGATCTTCTCAGCCATGCCATCTGGAATCAAGACCTTGGTGGCAAGTGAGGATGATGTGTACATCTCATCAAATTTTCTCTTACTACCTGTAGAATTGTTTATCAAAATTTATGTTAGCGATATCCATTTTTATCTCAAAAATAAAAAGAAATGCAGAAATGCTTTTATTCTCTTACAAATTCCTTGAGAAATAAGGAAAATTTAACACAAAGGATTAATTTAACACAAGGATTACCTCAAGGATTCTTTAGGATTACCCCAAGTGCATAAGTGATAAAATTCCCGTAGGTATAACCTCTTGGAAGGCAATGAGGATTATAAATGTGACATTTCAGCTGTATTTTTATCATCTAACCACTTCGGCAGTATGCTAGTAAAGCTAAATGGAAAACAATTCAACTCACATGAGTCACCATACACACATGAAAACCGATAGGACAAAAGAAGTGTGGTTAATTTTGCTAGGTTTCCGTACAACAATGAAATAGTCTTTGCACATTTCATCGAACATCTTGTGTGCAATACTTAAAGTACCAAATTATACAATTAAAAAGTCAAAAGGTACCAAAATATACAATTAAAAGCATACCCCCGGCAGTATGGTAGGCCTCAATGGCAGCATCTCCGCTCTCCACGATTGATCGCAGCACCTCGTAGTAGAACTCATCCAGCACATCCTCTGCTTGGTAGGCCACACCTCTCAGCTCCGCCAGCCACAGCCGAACAGAGCAGTCGTGAATCTCCCTCTCTTCAGCATCCTGTTGAACGGCCTGAATCCTCGCAAGCATCCGACTCAGCTTCTCCAAATCGTCTCTAACACTTTTGTGTTGATCGGTAACAGGGGATGATGGATCCTGATGCTGGTGTGAAGTGGAAGGGGCGCCTCGAATGGCGCGGAGGAGGTTGGTGGAGATGGATTGGATGGAAGAAATCAGTCCGGACGCGGTCGCCATTAAATCTGAATTGAAACTCTCTCTTCACTTTTAGTCTCTCAGTTCCTACTCTCTCACTCAATGCTTGCTTGACTAGACTTCCACTTCTTTCTTGAGCAAAGTTGCGGAGTGGGTATGCAAGCCGTGATTTATTCACTGTGGCACACCCCGCATAGGAAATCATGCTGCAGGTCGGGACATATATATATTTTTACCCGCTTCTTTGTAATTCACTGTGGCCACTTGCCAGACCAACCATGTAATGAAATCAAACTCCAATGTCCCCACCCATATGACTATTTGTACTCATTTTCAGCTGCACATCCAGAGGGCTCCGCCGCCGACATTTCTATAATATCGAAAGTTAATTACAAATTAATAAATATAGAGCTGCACAAAAAATTCGTAATTCGTAATTCGATTCGAGTTTGATTCGAAAAAGTTCGTAAAAAATTCGATTCGAAATTGAGTTCGTTCGAAATTAATTCAAACCAAACTTAGTTCGAAATTAACTCAAACGTGAACCGTTGATTTCCGCTGATAACTTATGTTCGCTGATGAAAATATAAGGCCGCCCAGTCCATAATTACTCTCAGTTCTGACTTCTGAAAAATGTTTCTTGAATACTTTGGATATTTGAAAACTTTGGTGATGTTTCTCCCGTTGGCTATTTGAAAAACTTTGGATACTGTGATTGTACTGAACTTTGATTGATTGTACTAAACTTTGGTGTTTGATATAAATTTTGGTATTTGTAATGAACTTTGATTTCTAACTTTGGTGTACTGTGTAATTAGAATTCAGAATGCCTGAGTTTTTTATTGAAGTGCTGTAATTTCGAACTATGGCCCAGTCATAAGTCATAACTCGTAAATTGTAACAAAGTTCGTAAAAGTTCGAAATTGAGTTCGTAAAAAATTCGATTCGATGAGTTTGTTCGAAATTGAGTTCGTTCGAAATTAATTCAAACCAAACTCAAACTAGGGGTAAGTTCGATTCGGTTCGGTTTGTTTGCCGCCTAAATAAATATACCCAGAATCAGTGGGTTTTTCGAAAAATGTTCAAACCGGTCAGATTCTGGCCAGTTTCCTCTTCCCCCAGAATCTGCCCAGTTTTCTCAATTTTTTTCTTTTTTTTACACCCTATAAATATGGGTCTTTCCTCTTCCTTACAACATATTAACTGTCTCTTTCTTCTTTCTTCGTTAGAGGTTTCAAGTAATGTTTTTTTATTTTATTTAATTATTTTTTTATTTTTTAGAATAATTAATTTAATTATTAAAAATAATTAATTTAATTCCTTTAAAAATAATTACTATACACTCATTTAATTTTTTAGAGTTTAATGGACTGATCATTTAAAAATATATATATGTGTGGTATTAAACAATGCTACAAAAAAAATGAAAAGATTTATGTGGGGCACCCCATATATATAATATCATTTTGTTGAATAATGGTCTGTCCACTAAATTTCTTAATCCCACTCACTTTGTTAATCCCACTCAATTTGCAAAATTAGGTTTGATAAGTGTATTTAATTTGGTCAGTGGTCTGTCCACTCAATCATTGTTAAAAAAATCAAAACAAACACTTTATATATGTTAAAAGTAGAACTAGGGTGTTCCTAAGTTCATCAAGCATTTTTGTGAACTCAATTTTTGTGTGGTTGTTATGGCAGAGAGAAAAAAATAATGGAACCGCATCAATGTTGCTGTTCGACTCAACTGTTCGTTGCTGTTCGACTCAACTGTTCCTTCTATTTTTCGAAGAAAAAAAACTATCCTTTCTATTTTCGGAACATAAATTTTTAATTACTAAAAAAATCTCTCAGGTAATATAGTTTCCATAGGGCCATACCCAGCGTCGAGATAAGATAATTATGTAATTTATTACATGCATATATGCAAAAGCAACATGATCAAATGCTTGTTGTATCTCCAGAAATACAATATAAAGTATCGATAACATGAATACAACCAAGTTAATTCTTATTCAAAGCAAATTACGCTACATGGAAAATTACAAATAAGCCCATAAAATGACAGAATTTCAACATTAGTCCCTGCTTCGATCACAACCCTTCCACTATCTATAGAGACGGAGCTGGCATTTTATCATGAAACAGAGCCAACATGTCATTAGGGACGGATCTATGTGTATGTCAGAAGATGCTAAGCCACCCCATGATTTTAAAATTTAATCATGTTTATTTTATTTTCATTTTTTTAATTGTTTATATAGTTTGGCCCCTACATTAAATTACAAACTTGTGCTTGTAGTTTAGTGGTTAGAGTTCTACTTGATGTGTTTTAAAGTAATGTGTTGATCAATTTCCACTTACTACACTATTTTTTTCTTTTCGCATATGATGTATTTTATAGTTTAGCCCCTCTATTCAAATTTAATAGTTCCGCATGTCGTGTTGCCAATCCAATTATATTAGAATTCAGGAACCACTTAGTTTGATTGAGTAATTTGGGAGAATTTTGGGGAAGAATGGTAACGGTATAGACGTATAGTAATGGCGAAAAGAGTGAAAGGAATTAGAGACAAGCTCAACAAATCATTATTTCATTTCCTAATCTATTCTCAGCACGCCAGGTCAGCTGCCAAGTCAGCTGGAAACACTTAGATGTATACAAGGATATATATACCGACTCCTTTTACTGTAGCAGTTGTTGCAATGTCCAGATTCTCCAATTCGTCATAATAGGCCAATTAGTTAGTAATTGAGATGAGCCCATAACTACGGGCTAAAAATAAGAAATTGTCTATTACATCATCTTTGTTTTGCTCCCATAAATAATCTAATTACATATTGACCCTTAGGCCCAAATGTCTTCAGTATTGGATCCGGGCTTGGTTGCTACCACGTGGAGAGAACTACATGTCCGTAGAAATTAGTTGTAAATAAATTGAGGATAATTAATTTCGTTGGGCTATCATTCTCTTTTTTTCCTTTTTTCTGTGAAATGGTGCTACATTGGATTTATTTTAGACTAGTTGCACAGGAGGTCAATTTGGGTCCGATGCCCATCGGACTCAAAGTTCAATTTGGGTTCGATGACCGTCCGATCTGCTTTAAGATTCGCGCCCGCAAAATTCACATCTGCTTCAAAATTTGTGTGCACGAATCTTAAAGGAGATCATACGGTCTCGAAACCCATCGGACCCAAATTTGAGTCTGATGGGCATCGGACTAAAGCTGCTCTCGTTGCACAGACACACTTAGGTTGGTCTTGAATGAGACATCTTTGGGCTGGTAAGGCATTGTTTGTGCTAAGTATCACTCTATTAAACAAAAACACAAATTAATTTACTGGTAGTTGTCCATGTTATCCAACTACCATGGCATCAACAACTTATGAACCCAAATTTATCTCTGTTGATATGGCATTGAAGAGCATACAAGCAAGGCATCAAAATTTAGATTAGATAAAATCTACATTTAATACCTCTTCAAGGTAATTTGCAGTTCAGCTTGGACTAATCCAGCAGAACAAAACCTGATGTTATTGTAAGTTTGCATGAAAAGTGTTCGAAGATGAAAAATCAATTATAAATGAATTACATTGATAGCATATTAATTAGAGATCCATTAGTATTAGTTAACAGATATAGCAAATAATGTAATAAGAAAATATTTTAATGACTCTTTATTTTAAAAATAGGCACCATGTAAGAGACTGAAATTGGTTTTTTTAATCTCAAAATTCAACATGGTATCAGAGATGCGATTCACAAATCAAGAAAAATACAAAAAAAGACATTAGATTTAAATAAAACAACAATTAAAAAACATTTCTTGCTTAACACTCAAATTTAAAGATCTGACCGCTTAAATAAGCAAGTGTAGAAAGACACAAACCAACTTAAGAGAGAGTTAGAGCCAGTCAAGCAGCAAGATGGAAAGATACATGCTAGTTCGAAATAGAAAAAGGTTGAAGATGGCCAGTATAACTCCGGATAACATGATATGCTCAAGTGCTTCAGGTTATCCAATCCTGACACTGGTATGACCTTTGTGCAACCCTAAAATCTCAAGTCTCACCAACGAAGCCAGATTTAGCATTACATGCTAACAGCTCACCCCATCCCATGGTTCACATGTTAATGATTCTGCTTCTCCAAAATCTTCTTTTGTTAAGAATAAAGGGTTTTTCTAGAAGTGGAATTGGGGAATTGACTGATAACACATGGATCATGGTATGGAAAATCGGCCGAGTCAACTCGAAATCGGACGGGTTTGCTGATTTGATGTTTTTTTTTAAAGCCCGTTGATACTTGATAGTTGACAGTTGTTGATGTACGGCCAAGAAATGGAGAAAAAGTAGTCAGAAGTCCCTTTATTATATATATTTTTTCATTTGACACTACATTAATGTCTTCATTATTTCGATCTGTACAACAACGATGAGGTGATCCAGCCAGCTTGGCATAGCTCTTGGCAATAAAAATGCCAGCCTTCGTTGCACCGTGCCACATTCATTATAGCATTGGCTGTTAGGGAATCATAAAGGCCAAACAATTACGCTTTATCTAGATATCAAACAATTACATCTCATCTAGAGGGTCAAACACTTACACTCCGGAAAAGGAGAAACAACTCCCCACCTTAACCTGAGTACCGTCCTATACCAAAAGAGACCCAAAAATAAATCAGAAGTGCGGAACATAATATCTGATTTCATGCCATTTGTCATGGAATATCCAAAGCCTTGGTAGAGCAACAGCAGTCTCCATGAGCACGAGACAAGTTTTCAATGGCAAGAAGCCCTTCTAGTCTTTTGGTCGTATGGTCGTGGATCAAGTCTTCTAAGACAGCAAGATATGGCCCTTGAAAAATTCTCTCTAAATTTCTTAATGGATTTATCTTCTCTATTCTTTGATGGTGGAAGAAGAAGATAAGGCACACAGAGCTGTATTTTTCTAAAGAGAAGAAATATATTTTCAATTTCTGTGCTTTTCTGTGCTATCTTGTGCCTTGAGGACCAATCCTTATATATATAGTAACCTATATGGTTATCTGCCAACTTGAAAAAAATATTTTGTGTGACTGCATCAAAAACTGTGCTGTTGCATCAAAATACGTGCGACTGCATTGATATCCGTGTGGTCCACACAATTATCTTATATGACAGTTTTCTAAATTGCAAATCTCAAAATTAGTCCATTAATGATTTAATTTTTGCCTAAATTGTTCTACATATTTTATGGACCACATCCTAATGAATATATTGATTGTCTATTATCTTATTTGATCTCTTTAATTAACAATCATATATGACAGTAAACAATTCATAATTATATTACATATATGCTCAATGTTAGTATTAAATCCAACGAGGTTGGCAATAAATCCAACATTGGCTTTAAAGCTACATACTGTGAGAAGGAATATACGTACAAAAATAATTTTATTTATTTATTGAATTGGTTTATTTTACAATTTTTCTCTATTTTTATTAAATAAAACAAGTATTTTAATAAAAATCCAAGTTTCCGAGTTGACTCAGCCGATTCCGCCCGATTCCTCCGATGCCGAGTCAAGAACGGACTACTCGATTCCGATTCCGATTCCGATTCTTATTTTCAGAACCTTGGCTATAACCTTTTGAAGGCAATGAGGATTATAAAATGTGACATTATATGTGTATCTTGTTATCTAACCACTTAGGCACTATGCCACTAAAGATAAATGTCAAACCCACTTAATTAGGCACTATGCCATTAAAAGACAAAAAAAAGTGCGCTAAAGATACACTTAATTAAAAACATACCTCCGTCCCTTTGGTAGGCCTCAATGGCAGCATCTCCGCTCTCCACAATGGATCTGAGCACCTTGTAGTAGAACTCGTCCAGCACATCCTCTGCTTGGTAGCCCACACCTTTTAGCTCCGACAGCCACAGCTGAACAGATCTGTCGTGAATCTCTCTCTCTTCAGCGTCCTGTTGAACGGCCTGGATCCTCCTAAGCATCAGTCTCAGGTTGTCCAAATCCTCTCTAACATTTTTGTGTTGGTCGGTAACAGTTGGATCCTGGTGGTGCGAAGTGAAAGGGGTGCCACGAATGGCCTCAAGGAGCTTGGTGGAGAGGGATTGGATGGAAGAAAACAGTTCGGACGCCATTAATTGAATCGAATAGGAACGATACTCTCTTTCTCTCTCTCTGTTCAGTTTCAGTCTCTACTCTGTGGCTTTTTGCTTGACTAGAAGTGGTGGAGTTGATATGCATGAAACCCGTGGGTTTATTTACTGTGGCACACTCCTACTAGGGAATCATGCTGCAGGTCGGGGACAGATATTATTATTACTATTATTTTAAGTTCTTTCTAATTACAACACTCTCGTTGTTCTTCTCTAGCCACACAAAATCAAGTCACTGCCCATATAGCACCACCACATGGCTTTTCTAGCCATGTGAACTGTTTGGAGAACTGAACCCAATGAAAATAATAAAAAGGGATGCATTGGTAGAATCATAGAATACGACACCAGTGCAGGGCAATATGGCATGAAACAATGCTACAAAAAGAATCAAATCATATATGTACCCTATGTAAGTGTTAATTTTCTATTTACCCTTCAAAACTTTCTCAGTTCTATTTATTTTTTTACCCTTTATTATATCTAGAGGAGGGATCAACTTACAACAAATTTGAGTTACAACAAAGTTACAACATTCATTTTTTTCATTTTCAAAGTACAAATCGTCAATCCAAACCGTTCAACATGATCTCCACAATAAAATGTGCTTGCAGATAAAATTTTACATTTTTTTGAATTTTTTTACTATTTATTAAGTATTTTACAAAAAATAGCCATACTTAGACCATTGAATTTTGTACCCATCTTAATAAATAGTAAAAAAATTCAAAAAAATATAAAATTTGATCTGCAAGTACATTTTGTTTAGATAATCATGCTGAACGGTTTGGATCGACGATTTGGACTTTAAAAATGAAAAAAATGAATGTTGTAACTTTGTTGTAACTCAAATTTGTTGTAAGTGGATCCCTCCTCTTATATCTAATATATCCCTCAAGTTTAATATTTTTTTTCTATTTAACCATGAAGTTAATTATTCACCATTTAATATTGCCTAATTTATTTGTTTCCCATCGTGCCCTTGTCCTCCCCTGCGATGTGTACCATGTAACAAAAACCAGTTATGTTATATTCATAAATTATGTAAGCAGTAATCTTATTCACAAGCACCAAATCTAACCACTAAATACAATCTACTTTATGCATGTAAGCAGGTGAGCAATATGCAACAAACTTCATGACATGAAGCTTTGACGTCTAGGAAAAATCAAATTAATTCACCACAGCCATATTCCTGACCAGGGGTACTGCGTTCAAACTTTACCAAAGCAAACATGAATTCGAATCCTGTAAATAACCTACCATCATCAAAAGGTATCTATATGAATTATGAATTTGCAAAGCAATCCCTGCAAGTAAACAGGCTAATGCATCCTCTAATTCAAAGCAATGCAATGCATAGACGGTACGATAGTATTTATTAGAAGGAAATGTAAGAACTTCATTGCACAAATTTTGCAAAACAATCCCAATATGGCTGTGTAAAGCAAATGTAAGGAAGCACCTATTGTGGGGTATTTCAGATATTCACCATAAGCATATACTTATTCCTGAAAAGGAGACTTTTTAGTGAATAGTGGAATAGCGATCGAGAACACAAGAAGAAACAAAGGGCGGAGTGCAAAAAGGAAAACACGGGAGCATGGAAAAAAGAGAACAATAAACTTACAAAAAAGAAATAGAACAAAATAGAAAAGGGTATTCTTGTCTTTTATTATTTTAACCAGGATTTGAGTATGGTTAACTTCATAGTTAATGTATAACGGATAAAAAAGAAAGAGTTTTAAGAATTAAGGGATCAATTAGATAAATTAACGTGTTTAGGGATAAATAAAAAATTAGAAAAATCTGAAAGGACATACCAAAAATTAACCCTTAATATTTATGGTTTGCTATATGCTTTGTCATCAACATCTTAGACGAGGATGCCAGTAGCAATAGAATTATTCATAGACAACATTATAAAATAATATAAAAAAGGAAAAAGAGTACTTTGAATTTTCGATGTATAAAAAAAACTGTAGAAACTTTTTTGATCCAACAGTTTATTTTTTTCCGGTTGCCTTCAAACCTCTGTGGATCTGAAAAATTTTGGGCCTCCAAAAAATTACCTTCAAGTTTCTTATCTTGTTTGTCACCCAAGATCCCAGACAGTTATATTAGAAAAAAAATTTGGGTTAGTAGAGTTATTTCTGATCCAAAGTTTAGATCATTAAAAATTCTACCAATCCTTGAAAACGAAGGTACTCGTTCTCTTTCTCTATATTATTTTATGAATTTCTTTTTTTTATATATAAAAGCCTATCTCATAGAATATCGACAAATCTAAGGAAAAATAAAATTGTTTACACCAATAACTAATTTCCATAATCAAATATATATCCAATTTTAAAATGCTGATATACTCTTGTCACTAATAACTATTTTGGCTTGTTAATAGAATTTTTAACAAGTCAATATTTTAAACGAGGACCCCGATAACAGTCCCCACACTCCAGTCCCCGCATTGTCCTTGCACTGTCGCCGCACCATAACTATCATAACTACTTGGGAGGACCGCAAAAAATCTAGCGCTGAATTTTTTTCTTAAGTATTAATACCTATGCAAGAAAGTATTTATACCGATGAACGAAAGTATTTATACCTATGAGATGAACAATTTTTACCTAAATAATGGTTCCCCAACCAAATCCCCAAACGTCCCTGCACTGTTCCTGCACAATAACTACCATAATTGCCTGGGGACCGCAAAAAATCGAGCGCTAAATTTTTTTCTAAAGTATTAATACCTATGCATAAAAGTATTTACACCTATACACACAAGTATTTATACCTCTGAGTTGAACAATTTTCACGTAAATAATTTTCTCCCCATCCAAATTTTCCAAACGTCCCCGCACTATAAATATCTGTGGGGGACCACTCAAACTAAATGGAGGGAACCATACACATTTTTAAAAATATTAATATTGCCATAACTATCTGGGGGCCGCAAAATTGAAAGTTTTTTACATATGGCGCTGGATGGACATCTGAAATTATTAATATCAAGTATTGCAAGTATTTATACCTATGCACTGAATTATTTATATGTATATATATTATACAAGGTTTAATCTTCAGGTTTTACACATCAAGTACTAATATCTTATTTTTCAAGTAGGTTTAATGTTCAGGCTTTACATATCAAGTAATAATATCTTATTTTTCAAGGATTAATATGTTATTTTACAAGTATTTATACCTATGCACTGAAGTATTTATACTCTCGTTGTTTTTCTCTAGCCACACAAATCAAGTACCCGGCACTAGTGCTGGGCAATACGGCATTAAACAATGCAACAAAAAGGGATGCATTGGTTGAAATCATAGAATACGACACTAGTGCTGGGCATTATGGCATTAAACAATGCTACAAAAAGAATCTAATGATTTATGTACCCTATGTCAGTGTTAATTTTCTAATTACCTTTCAAAACTTTTTCAATTTACCCTTCTACTCTTTGTTATTCTAATATATTCTTCAACTTTGATACTATTTTTTCTATTTAATCATAAAAGTTAATTATTCACCATTTAATATGGTCCTTCCGTGCAATGGACCATGTAACAAAAAACCAGTTATGTTATAATCATAAATTATGTAGAAACGAGTAATCATATTCACAAACAACAAATCGATTTTATGTAAGCAGGTGAGCAATATGCAAGAACTTTCATGACATGAAGCTTTCACGTCTAGGAAAAATCAAATTAATTCGCCACGGCTATATTCCTGACCAGGGGTACTGCGTTCAAACTTTACCAAAGCAAACATGAATTCGGATCCTTCAAGTAACCTAACCTTCATCAAAAGGTACTATCTATATGAATTATGAATTTGCAAAGCGCGCAATCCCTGCAAAATAAACAGGCTAATGCATCCTCTACTTCAAAGCAATGCATAGACGGTACGATAGTATTTATTTGAAGCAAATGTAAGAACTTCATTGCACAAAAAGGAAAACATGAGAGCATGGGATAAAAGAGACCAATAAACTTACAAAAAAAAAGTAGAACAAAATAGGAAAGGGTACTCTTGTCTTTTATTATTTTAACCAAGATTTAACTATGGTTAACTCCATAGTTAATGTATAACGGATAAAAAAGAAAGAGATTTAAGAATTAAGGGATCAATTAGATAAATTAACGTGTTTAGGGGTAAATAAGAAATTAGAAAAGTCTACAAGGGCATACAAAAATAACTCTTTATGTTTTGATATATGCTTTGTCATCACCATCTTAGACGAGGATGCCAGTAGCAAGAGAATTATTGATCATAGAAAACATTATAAAATAATATAAAAAAAGAGAGAGTACTTTGGATTTTCGATGTATAAAAACAACAGTAGAAATTTTTTTGATCCAAAGTTTTTTTTTGTCTGGCTGCCTTCAACCAATGTGGATCGAAAAACTTTGGGCCTCCAAAAAAGTTACCTTCAAATTTTTTATTTTACTGGTCACTGAAGACCCTAGACATTTTTAATAGAAAAAAGCTTTGAATCGGTAGAAATTTTTTCTGGTCCAAAGTTTAGATCATTAAAAGTTCTACCAATCCCTCTATACATTGAAAATGAAACGAAGGTACTCTTCTCTTTTCTATATTATTTTATAATATTTTTTTACGACTAAATTCTTTTTCCAGTTACATATTCCAATATTATTTTAATATATGGTTTGCTATATGGTCTATCACACAGCAAAAATAAAATTAATATATACACCAACAACTTTTGATCACCAAGTATCCAATTTAAAAAACCTGATATATTGTTGTTGCTAATAATTATTTTGGCGTGTCACTATATTTTTTTAACAAGTTAATACTTTAAACAACTAAAAATACTAAAAAATATTTCTGCACGAAAAGCAAAATGCAAAACAAGTTACAAAATATGTAAAAAGGAAAAAAAAAAAAGAGAGTACGAAATCTGGAAAAAAGAATAAGAGAGCCTTAGATTCCATTTATTGGGAATGGTGCTTCTTCAAGCTTTAAAATAACCCAAGTGGAGTGGTTTTATTGGAAATTATGTCTCTTAGAGGGTTAACATATATATATCTCTCTCTCTCTATATATATATATAGATTGGCTAATGTGCTAACGTTATAACTTCGGCCGAAGTTATAACGAGTCGTTTATTAGTTTTTAAAATCCAAACAACCGATCCGAACCGTTCAACTTTTTCTGAATATTGAAATGTGCTTGGAGACCAAATTTTACATTTTTTGGAATTTTTTTACTATTTATTAAGCCACTTTGAAAATCGCAGATCTGCTGTGAATAGTAAAAAACAGCAAAATTTTCTAGACCACCGGATCAGTATTTTCAAAGTGGCTTAATAAATAGTAAAAAAATTCCAAAAAATGTAAAATTTGGTCTCCAAGCACATTTCAATATAGAGAACATGTTGAACGGTCCGGATCGGTTGTTTGGATTTTGAAATTACAAAATGACTCGTTATAACTTCGGCCGAAGTTATAACGTTAGCACATTAGCCAATCTCTATATATAATATATATATATTGGCTAATGTGCTAACGTTATAACTTCGGCCGAAGTTATAACGAGTCGTTTATTAGTTTTTAAAATCCAAACAACCGATCCGAACCGTTCAACATGTTCTCTATATTGAAATGTGCTTGGAGACCAAATTTTATATTTTTTGGAATTTTTTTACTATTTATTAAGCCACTTTGAAAATACTGATCCGGTGGTCCAGAAAATTTTGCTGTTTTTTACTATTCACAGCAGATCTGCGATTTTCGAAGTGGCTTAATAAATAGTAAAAAAATTCCAAAAAATGTAAAATTTGGTCTCCAAGCACATTTCAATATTTAGAAAAAGTTGAACGGTTCGGATCGGTTGTTTGGATTTTAAAAACTAATAAACGACTCGTTATAACTTCGGCCGAAGTTATAACGTTAGCACATTAGCCAATCTCATTATATATATATATATATATATATATATATATATATATATTTTGGATGAAAATAACTCTACTACCCCTGTTTGGTTCTCTCATGCCCACTATTTTTTTTTCATATTTTGTGTGGATTTTTGTGTGGTTGTTATGGCACAAAGAAAATTAATAATGTTTAAGTTTCAAAAAACTACAATTAATCAAGAATTAATTAAAACTGGACATACTCTCCTTGTACACTCTCTCTTCATCTTTATGTTATATTTTCGAAGAGATCTATTGTCTCAATTCTCTCCTATCTAGATCTCAAGGGTTCTTCCTCCTCATATACCATCTCCAACAAGCATGATTGGAATGACATTGGAGAGGGTTAACAGCGATCAAGAGGACATGTTTTAGCACATAATCAACAAGTGTGATTGGAATGATGCTAGAAAGGTTTAGACAACAGAAAGGGGAAGTAACACAATTTTGACACTAAAAGGTTGGGAGAGAGATCAGAAGGGGAAGAAACATAATTAGCTGATTAATTATATTTTATATAATATTAAACATAATAAATCTGAGTTTCTAATTTTTTTTTTTTGAAATGCTTGGTAGAAGCAGTTCTTAATTAATTGAGTAAATACGTGACTTATTAGAATTTACGACGATCAATACGTAATTATATAATTTTTTTAGGCTAGTAATTATATAATTTGAAAGAAAATAGTACGTAATTTTATAATTTTGAGTATTGAATATGAATTTCTCTTTCAGATTTAAAGAAAAGGAGGTATACATGTACATACTACCTACATAATACCTACCACAAATAAATATGACTACGGAGACTTCAAGTCAATCGTTCCAAATCAGTCTTGATAGCCGGCTTGTGTTGTCATTTTGTTTCTCACACGTTTTTCAGTTCTTCTTTAAATACTTCTTTCTCATTACTCATCAACCAATCAAACAATCATTGTTTCATTTAATTTCTTTTCCAGTATTCCACAAGCACCAACTACTCAATATTTGTCATGTCGGGTTGTTCAATTCATGCATTTGATATTTATGTCATGTTTCATGACATTTATGCTTAGGGTATCTAAAGGGCATATAGCCTATAAATTGAGTTGTTATCTCATTTGTAATTTCTAAAAGAGAGTAAGAAAATATTGATAATAGAAGTCAAATTAACAACAAATTTTGATCAAGTGTCCAATTTGAAAAACCTGATATACTGTTGTTGCTAATAACTATTTTGGCATGTCACTTATATTTTTTGGGGGAATTTCACGTATACCCCTAAAAAAGTTCAAAATTACATATTTCTCCATCTAAACTTTAAAATTACATATTCCCCCCTCTAAACTTAAAAAACTCACAAATTTACCCATTTTATTTTTTTATATTAAAACTCATTCTAAATTTATAAATACCCATTTTACCCTTTATTAAAAGCATAAAAGTCCATCGGACTCAAATTTGAACATGAAGAGTTCCTATATCGTAACGCGCATCGCATTAAGATCTATGCGTGTAGCTTCAATATATGTGCGTGTTGGCTTTAAGATTCGTGCTGATCTAGCTTGCACAGATTTTAAAGCAATTTCGATCCGTGCACATCACATTAAGATCTGTGCACGTCACTTCAATATCTGTGTGTTCGCTTCAAGATTCGTGTTGATCTAGCGTGCATAGATCTTAAAACAATTCAGACAGTAGAGGAACCTTCAGATTCAAATTTGAGTATGATGGGCGCTTTATGCTTTTAATAAAGGGTAAATGAGTATTTTATAAATAAAGAATGAGTTTTAATATAAAAGGCAATAAAATGGATAAATTTGTGAGTTTTTGAAGTTTAGAGGGGGAAATACGTAATTTCAAACTTTGGAGGGAAAATACATAATTTTGAAATTTTTTAGGGGTATACGTGAAATTCCCCCCATTTTTTTTAACAAGTTAATATTTGAGAAAGTGTTGTATATCCTAAAATTCAATAAAACACAACAATTAGCATGGCACTGCACCACTAGTGCCAATAACAGTAATACAGCCAAGTTAATACTTACTCAAAGCAAATTACAGTTCATGGAAAATTACAAAAAGATTATCAAATGACAGAATTGTTAGAAATAGTAAACTTAATTAATTTGTCAGTTAGTCAAATGGTTAACTTGAATATATTTGAGTTTTCTACATAGATTAAATGTTTAGGTTTTCTAGAGTCATGTCGGGTTGTGCAAATATTCATGCACTTGATATTTGTGTCATGTTTAATGACATTTATGCTCTAGGGTATCTTAAGAGCATCATATAGACTATAAATTGAGTTGTTATCTCATTTGTAATTTGTAAAAGAGTAAGAAAATATTGATAATAGAAGTTAAATTAACAACTAATTTTGATCAAGTATCCAATTGAAAAACCTGATATACTGTTGTTGCTAATAACTATTTTGGCATGTCACTTTATTTTTGGGGGAATTTCACGTATACCCCCCAAAAACTTCAAAATTACACATTTCCCCCTCTAAACTTTAAAATTACATATTCCCCCCTCTAAACTTATAAAACTCACAAATTCCCATTTTGTTGTTTTTTCATATTAAAACTCATTCTAAATTTATAAATACGCATTACCCTTTATTAAAAGCATAAAAAGTCCATCGGACTCAAATTTGAACATGAAGAGTTCCTCTATCGTCATGCGCATCGCATTCAGATCTGTGCGTGTAGCTTCAATATATGTGTGTGTTGGCTTTAAGATTCATGCTGATCTAGCACGCACAGATTTTAAAGCAATTTCGATCCGCGCACATCGCATTAAGATATGTGCACGTCGCTTCAATATATGTTGTTCGCTTCAAGATTCGTGCTGATCTAGCGTTCATAGATCTTAAAACAGTTCGGACAGTAGAGGAACCATTCTGATTCGAATTTGAGTATGATGGGCGTTATATGCTTTTAATTAAGGGTAAAATAAGTATTTTGTAAATAAAGAATGAGTTTTAATATAAAAGACAATAAAATAGATAAATTTGTGAGTTTTTAAAGTTTAGAGGGGGAATACGTAATTTCAAATTTTGGAGGGGAAAATACATAATTTTGAAATTTTTTAGGGGTATACGTGAAATTCCCCCTATTTTTTTTTTTAACAGGTTAATACTTTAAACAACCAATTACCTCTAACAAACTCAGGCGAACTTCTGACCGAGCTCTGATGAACTCCAATGGTACTCGACTCAACTTTAGTTGAAGTAATTATTTTAAAAAGTTAAACACATAGACGGAATTATATAACAATATATCATTATTAAGTTGTTCGATATTTGCTGGAGCATTAATTGTTGAAAGTTCTTCGAAATTGTACCTAATTCTGCATAGTATAATAAACTAGTCATAGTAAAATGTTTATTGGTCATTTATTTAATTTGTTATTAATAATGTTCATGGGTTTTGTAATCTAGATGGAAGAAATTATTTGTTATAATAACAGGAGTTTGAAATCATTTGTTATAATTTTCAATCATGCCATAATAAATGATAAGTAGACATAAAAAATAAAATATTTTGAAATCGATAATGACTACAAGACTGTCAAACGATTAGTGTGACAAAATGGTCGACAACTTGAAGAAGTTGGATTTTTTTTTAAAATAAAAAATGTATTTCTGACAGAAAGAGAAGAAAACTGACGGAATTTTGGGAAACAAATGGAATCACACCATTTCGATTATTTTAATATGGACATCTTTATAAAACTGTACTATTGATACTGTTTCAGTATTTTTCATACATTTTTCATATATTATAGATGCACAGCTACAAAATCTCATTTTGACCGAAACCACACCAGTAGTGCAGTCCCAACCTTTAATCTCGTAGCCCGAAAAACAAAAAGAAAAAAAGAGTTACAAAATCTGGAAAAAGCAAAACAAAAAAAGGTCCTCTTGAAGCTTTAAAATAACCCAAGTGGAGTTGTTTTATTGGGAATGATGTCACTTAAAGGATTAAAATAACTTAATTACCGCTGCTTGGTTCTCTCATGGGGTGAAACTGTATTATTAATGCGGTTCCACTATTTTTCTGTATGTAGTGTGGATTTTTGTGTGATTGTTATGGCATAGAGAAAAAAAGAGTAGAACCGCATCAATGTTGCAGTCTGACCCAACTATTCCATTCTTTTTTCAAAGAAAAAAATGTGTCCTTTCTCATTTAGGCGCATAAATTTTTAATTACTGAATAGATCCCTCAGGTAATATAGTTTCCGTAGGGCCATTAGCATTAGCTTAAGTAAAACCCAACGTCGAGTTAATTATTATATAAAATAATTAACGTAATTTTACATGCATATATATCTGCAAAAGCAACATGATGAAATGCATGTTATATCTCCTCAAATACAATAATGAAGTAGAACAAATTATTTAATTAATTACTAATTGAAAAACTCAATTTAGTGTGAAGTTTGATTCTCTCTCTGCATTCATGTCAATAACATATATAGTACTGCACCACCAATGCCAATAACATGAATACAACCAAGTTAATTATTCAAAGCAAATTACGCTACATGGAAAATTACAAATAAGCCCATCAAGTGACAAAATTTCAACATTAATCCGTGCTTCGATCACCGCCCTTCCACTATCTATAAATTAAGACGGAGCTGGAATTTTATGATGAAACAGAGCCAACATGTGGTCAGGGGCATAGAAGAAAAAATCGGTATCGGGATCGGGATCGGCACCGAGCGATCCCGATCCGGATCGGAAAAATCGGTCGGGATCGGCCGAATCGGATCGGAAAATCGGACTTTTTTGGCAGAAGCTGTGGTTGCTTGAACAAGTCTTTGATATCTTATTTCAATTATTACAGAAGTTGTAGTTTTAATCCGTGACCTTTTTACAGTTAATCCGTGACCTTATGGAGGTACAAATTGAAATAGGATATATAGAAAGGAGTTGTAGTTTTAAACAAGAAAGATTGTGTGGTGTGGTGGAGTTGTGTTTGGTTGCCATGCTGAAGGGCGTGAGTTCGAATTGCAGGAGTTCAAAATTTTTTTTTTGAGTTTGGTTAATTCGCGTTTCGGTCGTTTCGGTGGAGTCGGTCTACTTCGGTCGAAAACAGAAGAAATTGGTCTGAAATGAGACCGGAACGACCGGAATGATGCCGGAACGGCCGAAATTTAACGAAATCTTCAATAACCGCGTAAATCGGCCTGAAATCAGATCGGTACCGTCCGATCCCGATCCGGAACGGCCGATTCCGCTCCGGAACAGCCGATTTTGCCTTCTATGCCGATTGTAAACAAAAAACAGAGCTGGAATTTTACCACGTCGAGAGAACCACAAGTCCATCCAAAATAATTGTAAACAAAATTGAGGGTATTTTGGGCCAATTTTTTTATTAATAGAAAATAAATAAATAAAATATTGAAATAGGAGTATGATTTGGTGAAATTTTGATTTTATTTTGATTAGTATCAAGAACTTACAAAGTACACCGATGTGGATATGACGTTTATTTTTTAACTTATTGATTCATATAAAATCAAAATTGAAAAGTAATATTTTTTTATGTACATGTAAAAAAAAAATATAGATCACACTTAACATATAAATTTTACTATTTTTGTAATTAAAAAATTAAAAAATAAAGACAGGATAGAGATACAAAAAAAAATTAAAATATTTGAAGCCTCGCTGGTGAAAAATTAATCTAACTTGAAAAGTCTTACATAAATGGTGCTTGATTGCAACTTTAGAAAAAAATCATCTCAGCCGTCTGATCATAATTCGAGCCAATTCGGTTAGAGATGAAACGTACGGGACATTTTTAAAAATCGTGCCAATACGGATCGGATGGTCCAGATTCATTATGCATTAACTAAAAAATTGAGTTAATTGCAGATTGACTGCATTCATATATTTCCCGTTCTAATTCCTGCATTCTCTGTTGGAGCAGTAGATTGTTCGCAGCCGTCCGATTAAGATCTGATGCCGGTGTATCCTTCCTCTCCTCGCCGGTGAAAAGGTCTGCTTACCGCCTGAGACCGTACCCCTTACTGTCCATAAAAAATAATTGTAAATAAATTTCAGGCTAGTTTTGTTGGCTGATAGTTTTATCCATAACATAAAAAAATTTAAAAATCCAAACATAACATTACATTTGAGAAATATGAACATAACCGTACCATTGGCAATAACGGTACTATTTGCCTCCTATCGCTGGCATTGCCAGTAGTATTTGTTATCATATCGCTGGCAATGCAGCGATAGTGGGCAGTTTAGGTTTTTTTACATCTTTGTTGCTTTTTTTGTTATATTTTTTTTGTTAGATTTTTGTCTAATAATTTAATAAACCTAGTACTGTGGCGATGTTATTTTTTGTTATATTTTTTTTCTTGATTAGCATAATGTTGGACGATGTTGATGCGTAAAACACAATACTAACTGAGCATTCAAATGAACTAATATATAAAATAAACACAAGTGCAAACAAACAAACATAACATAATACAGTACAAAATACTAACAATCCAACAATCGAGCATAAAAATACTGAGATGACGTAATCTATGCGGACGTCGTCGGTACCTGGGAGGCAAAGTGCTATCGTCGGCATCCTCCTCCGGTATGGTTTGGTTGCGTCGTTTGGTTGCGTCGCTGGCATCAGCATCCCAAGAAAAGGACTATGTTGCTGCATGCGCGAAGTCTTGGCAATGCGATTCGCCTGGCTCATGATTGTTGGTCCTCGGGGGAAACATCGGTGGTACCATCTACTCATAACTGAACCATGGCTCCTCTGTACATAGATCCTCTAAGGCCTCCTGCATGACCTACATACAAATAATATTAGCCATGATATTCAATAACTACTTATTTGAAAAATTAAAATATTGTTGTATGTTACCTGTGTGACATGTGCGGGATATGCTGGTCCAGCCTCTGGTGCTCCCTCTTCGTTGTAGAATGCATTCCATCCACAGCATGTGGGATCAGTGTGCTACGTTCATGTGGGATCAGTGTGCTATATTCAATAACCAGTCTTGATCCGGGTAAGAACTGCTATCTGCAGAGGCATCTGGGATCAGTGTGCTATGTTCATCTGTACTCTCGTCAGATGACATTTCACGCCAGTTGAGAGGCAAGTTGCCATCCTTCAGCATGGAGACTATAGTCATCCTTCTAAGATGGCATACTCGACACTACCGGCACCATGCTTGAGTTGGCATGTTCCTACTTTTCTCCAACCCTTTTTAATGACCAGCTTAATAGCGTGAGCACACGCCTGCAAATTAAAAAATACAGATTAAAGTTATGATACATTTAACATGTGAATCCAAATTTCTTTGTTAATATGAGTCTATGACACTGAAGAGCATACAAGTAAGCCATAAATTTAGATTAGATAATTCAACCTTTATTACATGTTCCAGGTGATTTGTTGTTCAGCTTGGATTAATCCGACAGAAGAAAACCTGGTATTTTTGTAACTTTTCCATAACAAAATTTGAACTGCTTTGGCTTAATTTGCAACCAACAATAAAACCTAGAGAATTTTAAATATATACGCATCATAACTCGTTCAATTAGATAATAGATATTCCCCATCCAAAATTTCCCCATCTAAACATTACTATTTTATTAATATACCCAGTTTTATTTCTTTGACTAAAAAGATCATATTAATATTAATAAATATTAATAGAATATCTCAATCATTTCCAGGCTCCCTTACTTCAATATGTGGAAATTTGAGAAACCAAAATGTGGAGTCAGCATAGCTTAATTTCTCAATTATTGTCAGTTCACAAATGTGGAGTCGGTACTGGTAGCACTTGGTTGTAAGGGGTGCCTTGTTCCAATTGAAAGTGCAAAATCCGTTGAATTCAAACCTCTTTGTGAAGCTACCTCAGGATACAATGTACTGTTGACTGAAAGAAAAAAAGTCCAAGTTCAGGTCGAAAGATCTCCTTCAAGCTCTACACAGGATTGTAAGAGGTTCAAGCGAGCCTGTTCGAGACCTTCTTTTCAATTTTGACCTCGCATTGGGTTCACTCGGGTCTCTGATTTCCTATGTCGATTTACTAGCAGATGATAGCAATTATTGGAATTATTTGATCGAGAAGTACAGTTTGGATTGGTATATGAGGCTGGATTCTGCAGCGGTGCGTGCATTAAATGTATTTGAGAGCAAGAATGACCAGAACAAGAATTTTATCTTGTTCGATCTAGTGAACCGTACCTGTACTGCTGGTATGGATAAACGGCTCCTGAATCGGTGGTACCTACAGTATATACCAATAGAAAAAAAATATATTTTTTTGTTAAATCAGTACAGCAGTATAGTACCTTACTATTGGCACCTACAATATATACCAAATTAGTAAATACAGATTTTGGATGCAAGAGGATACATTAGGGAAATAGACCTCGATAAAATAGATAACGGAGAGTATATGATCTCACCGAGCTATGAGACAAAGATAGCTTCTCTCAAGGATCAACCCTCCTTCATCCCGCACGAGCGATCCTCCACCCCTGCACCTTCCATCATGCTTTACCTGCATCACACACGCGACCCTCATTTAAGTTTTCTGGTATTCTGGTAATATGGCAAAACTGTTCAGTTTTCTAATCTACTCATCATTTCAGTTGATCAGAAAAGGTGGAGAACAAGGTGTATGTCAATGCATATAACACGGGTACCAGAATAACATCAAAACGAGAACAACACGTGTTGGAGATGTCCGTGAGAACTTAGCCTAAAGGGAGTTTAAAGTAAGGGGCAAAATTGTCAATTAGATATTTATTAATATTAATTTGAACTTTTTAGTGGAAAAAATTCAAGAATGGGGTATATTAATAAAATAGTTATATTTAGATGGGGATATCTAGTTTTCAATTTTGAATGGAGAAATATCTAATTAAACAAGTTATATTGGGCTCATGGGCAACTTTGTAAATTGAAAAAAAAGAAATGAATTAGAGTAAGGGGGTCATAACCACTAACAAGGCAACTTTGTATTTCCCAATAACAAAAGGATTGCAATTTAAGCTGATCCAGCCCTTCTCTGCTCACCACCTTCCCGTTTAGCACTTTCTTGTTCAGCACTTTCCAGTTTAGCTTCTCTATCATCTTGAGGGCTGTCAATCAACTGCCAATGAAAATTAGACATAACATGCAGGTAAGAAAATTGTTCTTGAGGATTTTATGCTGGATATCAGTATAATACAAGTTGTTTGGTCCTGTAACTACAAAATGTATTATAGCATTGGAAATAACCTCTGTTTCTTATTCTTTAATTTGTTTTGTCTTATTCTGCAACTTGGTCATCTTTTTAGGCTTAAGCATGGAATTCCAGAAAATTTACCCAATAAATATATATATTCAAGGATCTCTAGCTTCTAAATAATCTAATATATGTATATTTTTTAGTGTTGTACCCAGACCTCATAGTAAGTGATGCTGTTTTTCTGGCGCCAGTTTCTCATCAGAGGACAATCACGAATGGTAAAATGAGGCCTGAATTGGAGGCTTTCAGTAGCAGGAGTGATGCTTATGTTCCTACAGTGTCATATGTCCACAGTTTTCAGTTTCATCAGGCCATGAAAACCTTCCAACACAGCCAATTATACAAACTTGTGCTTAAGCCCCTCTGACAAGAAGTATTTTACACAATTTTTCAATTTATAAAGATAGACCATCTAAGTTTTGAAAATTTCACAATTCAGTTCATGGAGATTATATCAGCAAATACCAGAAATTCAAAATGCTTTGTAGCAACAAAATATAAAGCTGGTACAAGGTTTATTGGAAAAACAGATTTATCATTTCGAAAACCCATTACTTAAAACCCATAACTAAAAAACTGGCAAGCTGAAACAATTCAGCAAGTTTAAGCTCCTCTAATCAAAGTAAAAGTTCCCCCTTATTAATCATCTAACGTGTCAGATATCATATTCGTCATATTCACACTACAATATTCAGTATATGAAAAAATTTAACAAGTCACAACATTTACATTGTAAATAATTAAAAAATATGTTCGGAACACAAATATATGAGCTGTGTTAAGTATCATACCTTCTAATTTGAAGAATTGAGGGTATTTCTACTAAACCAATACAGACTGCCAATCAACCACCCCAATCAGACGTAGGTCATGAGCAGTTAATCCCCCACCTAAAAGAGAAAACAAAAACCAAAGAAAATAGTTAAAAGAAATTTTACACTTACGAGCAATTGGATTGTTACTTTAGTGGCATTGTTGTATCTTGATAAAGTAACACTTCTTTTTTATATATTTCTTGGTCTTGGAGGTTTATTTTCCCTGTTCTTTCTTTTAGTGAGTTTATTTTTCTTTCGCTGTAGTGTAGTTTTATGTGCAAGAAAATTTTCAAGTAATTGAATACATAAATTGAGTTTTGTATTACCTTAAGAATAAAGGAAGAAATCAATACCATTTAGACTTGCTCGCCTTACTCGCCACCCTTCCATGTGTTGCTTATGAGAAAAGATCACTGATATACTAACCACGCCAAATTAGACCTCTGAACTCTCTGTTGCTAAAAGAATTACAATGGATATTAATCAAATGGTCACTGTGTAGCTGCAGGCGCAGAGTCCTGGCTATGCAATCCGCCTGACTGATGGTCGTTGGCCCTCAGGGGAGACATCCGTGGTGTCATCTTCCTCATAACTGAACTATGGCTCCTCTGTACCGTGATCTGTGGTGTCATCTTCCTCTGTACCATGATCCTAAACTCTCTGTTGCAAAAAGAATTACAATAATAAATTATTCAAATTGTCACTGTGTGTGTGTGTGTGGGGGGGGGGGGGGTTCTGTGGGTACTGTTGAGATAGAGATCCTTTACCTGATAGAAGTAGCTGTTTCCCTGGGTACCAAACTCCATTCTGGGGCAATTACGAATTTCAACCATCTCCATCATTGGGTGTGACACATCACCCATAGGGAACTGCGCATGCAACCCTTTAATTGAAGTAAGGTTTGCACACTCACTGATGATTAATCGCTGAAGCTTGGATTGTGGCAAAAAGGTGGATTTCAGGAAAACAGCAGTTAACTATCTTTAATTCTTTCAGTTGATATGGAATAGTTAAAACCTCCTGAAATTGGGGACAAGATTTAATTGCAAATTTCTCAAGTAATGGGAGATCTCCTTGAAGAAATTGAAGTGATGTGAGCTCTGGACAACCCTCAAAAATGAGGTCCTTGAGAAATGAAACGTCCCTATCCATCCAATGAACCGAGAACAGCTCTGGACAACCACAGATAGCAACACGCCGCACCTTAGATTTTGAAGAAAAAGAGATTTCATGAGTACCACAAGATTTTATGTTCAGTACTTCAACTTCTTTTGGAATTTTTAGGAGTTTCAACTGCGGGCAATCAACAAATTTTACTAGCGGAAGAGAACTTGAGTCCCCATCCCTCCAATGAACTGAAATTAGCTCTAGACAGTTATGGATTTCTAACAGCTGACATCTTGATGGTAAAATGATTTCACGAACACCACAGTGGAATATCTTCAGCGTATCAAGTTCTACAGCTGAGATGGCTGAGAAAATCCTTAATTTGGGGCAATTAGATAGCGACACTCTCCCCAGAGAAGGTGGGATAAACTCTCTATAGTCAGAGACATTTTGAATCTCAGATTGAGAACCACTATTTCTTTTATCCATCTTCTTCATTTTTTCCAGGATGGCCGAGAATATCAATAATTTGGGGCATCCGGAAAGTGAAATACTCTCAAGAAAAGGTAAGTCCTCAATTTTGCAATAAATTGAGACAAGCTCTCTACAACTAAAGATCGAAATCTTTTGAAGTTTAGATAATGATGAGAAGTTGATTTCTTGAAAGCCACAATCTGCTATATCCAGCTGCTTAAGTTCTTGGGGGATGGCCGAGAGCATCAACAAATTGGGGCATCCAGAAAGTGAAATACTCTCAAGAAAAGGTAAGTCCCCACTTTTGTAATAAATGGTGATCAACTCTCTACAATTAGAGATTGAAAGCCTTTGAAGTTCAGAGGGTGAAAAGAACTTGATTTCTTGACAACCACATGCATTTACCTCCAACACCTCAACCTTTTCGGGGATAGCCGAGAGCATCGACAAATTGGGGCATCCAGAAAGTGAAATACTCTTAAGAAAAGGTAAGTACTCACTTCTGTAATAAATAGTGATCAACTCTCTACAATAAGAGATTGAAAGCTTTTTAAGTTCAGAGGGTGAAGAGAACTTGATTTCTTGACAACCACATGCTTTTACCTCCAACACCTCAACCTTTTGTGGAATAGTTACTTTCCATAATATAGGGGAGTTTTTTATTATGAGTTTCTTAAGGCACGGTTCATCACCTGCTTGCCACTTCCCCAAATTGAGCATGTAATTGAATAAAGGTTCTTCATGTGAGGAAAAACTAACTCCAGCAGGCTGCTTGGATGAATAATTTGTAAATAGAATCTCTGTTCCATCACTCCCGTATATTTTGAGAGATTTGAGATGTAGGAGTTGACCCAACAATGGTAGCAAGAAAATACACTCCTTACGGAAGTGCAGAGTTAGAGTTGTCAGCTTGGGCATTATTGATGGATCAAGCAACCAATGAGGAACTCTTCTTCCTCTGTAATTGAACATTTCAAGCTCTGTGAGGTTACCATGAGGTTGGAGGCTCTCAAGTACACCTTCCTGTATCTTTTCATCATTCTCATTCCTTGCATTGGTACTTGAACTGACAGCTATATGGAAAAATGTACCTCTCAAATAGATATTGCTACCAACATCATTTTCCTTAAAGTTTAGAAATAACTGGCGTAGATTTGACTTCGATACAAGATTGGCCTTCCTAGAGTATTCCATATTACCAACGTTCTTGAGCCCTGAGATGTACATCGACCCACTAAGACTATTCATATCCCTGAATTCTCCAAGCCCCCGGGTCATGTCACTTCCCATGACTTTAAAGAGCCCACTTAAAGTTGTAAGATTTGTTAATTTTTCAATTCCAGATGACAGGTTACCTATAGAATACTCTGATAGTTTTAGAACACGTAGGTTTGTTAACCGCTGTATGCTTTTGGGCAACTTTTCGAGTTTTCTACAGAATTCTATGGATAATGTATCCAGATTGTTAAGTAGGGATACGGATTCAGGTAACTGCTTGATTTTACCACTACACAACCGAAGAAACCGAAGGTTAATAAGGGATTTGATGTTTTCAGGTAACTCTGGAATATTATAGCAATTGATATCCAAAGTTTGAAGGTGGTAAAGAGGACATAAAGATTCAGGAAGGCTTTCTATTTTATCATCTTGAATAGAAAGGTAACGCAATTGCTTCAACGCGCTGAGTGTGTCTGGCAGCATACAATTCCACAACTGAAAAGCTCGCACATAAGTAATTTTAGAGAAAATGGCAGAATCATCTATGTAGTTTCTTGGGCATCTCCAATCATATTTGTAGCTTATTGGGTATTCCCTTACATATGTTCGAATAACCTTATTGTTGCAGGATGCTAGAAAACATGACAATTCATCTTTCTCTGTTAAGTATAGGTGGTTTATTTTGTATGAACTATTCCATAGATTGTCATTCTCTAAAACAGGCTGGGTTTGTCCTTTGAGAAATGGATCTTGCTAGATCATATATTAAATCATGAATGTAGCATGTATTGTAATCCCCACAATCAATGAGTGATCTGCCTTGCAATTCATTCAAGTATTCACTTCCTATTTCTTCCAATGTTTTCTTAGTTCTTGAATTGCTATTAATGTAACCTTGCGCCATCCAGAGCCTAACCACATGATCTTTCTCAATCAGTCTACCTTTTGGAAACATGGCTAAATAAACAAAGCATGGTTTGAGATGTACTGGCAATTTCTGGTAACTTAACTGCAATGGGGTAAAAATTTTGCCACTCTCATCTATTTCAGATATATCACTTTCCAAAACTTCTCTCCATTTCTCTTCATCCATATCATACCGGAGAATGCCTCCTAGCACCTTGGTAACTAGAGGGGAGCCTTTGCACTTCTTGACAATACCATAACCAATCTCAAGCAATTTTCCATTTTCACTTGCCTCTCCATTGCCAAAAGCAAAATGCTTGAACAGAGACCAACATTTTTCATTAGGTAAGCAATCCAACTGAATAGGAGATGTTGTCTGCATGATTTCAGCAACTGAGATATTCCGGGTTATTATCAATATTTTTACAGTTTTACCACCTTTTAAAGCAACCTGAAAGTGTTCCCACAGTTCTGTATTTTCATTCCAGACATCGTCTAGCACAAGAAACTGTTGGAAATCAAACCAAAAGATTGAAATTTTTAGTGTTGGAAGAAATAAGACAGATAACAAAGAAGACAAGTTTTGTGGTGCAAAAATTGGCCGCACCATTTTCTGTTTTCTGATTCTCTTTTATTCAAAACATATACCAAAACATAGTAATAAAATCCTAATACATTATCTACTAAATATAGCGTGTGGTTTCTTATTTTCCACTCGCTGAATACAACAAGAAATAAAGAAACAGAATAATAAAGATATTATCTAAATCTCTGAAAATAGGAAACTAATCTTAGCCAAAAACCAGCAGCTTGCTCTTGATTCTCTGTGCACGCCAGTACAACAGCTTATATCTCACATTCTCCCCCCTAAGCTCGTTGTACTCCTTTTGACAATCTGCACTCCTATTTTCTCCCTTAGCACCAGAAATTTAACTCTTCCCAATGGTTTAGTTAATATGTCAGCAACCTGATCATTGGTCCCGATGTGTTCGACCTCCACTCTCCCTTCTTCTACACACTCTCTTATAAAGTGAAAGCGAGTGTCAATATGCTTGCTACGATCATGAAAAACTGGGTTCTTGCACAGCGATATTGCAGACTTGTTGTCGACTTTAAGCTTGATCTTTTGAGATTGTTTACCAGATAAATCAGTACGCAATGTTTCCAACCAGACCCCTTGACAAGCTGCTGATGCAGCTGCTATATATTCAGCTTCACACGAAGATAAAGCCACCACTCTTTGCTTGTTTGATGACCAACTAACAGGATTGCTTCCAATGAAATAAATCACACCTGTAGTACTTTTCCTGTCATCTAAATCTCCGGCCAGATCACTATCAGAGAAGCCTACAAGGTTGCGATCTTCATCTGGCATTTTTCTGTAACAACAGCCCATGCCAATTGTCCCTTTCACATACCTTAGAATGTGCTTCACTGCTGCCATGTGCTCAGTCGTGGGAGATTCCATAAACCGACTCACGATCCCCACAGAATATGCTAGATCGGGTCTGGTATGTAGCAGATATCGAAGACTCCCCACAATGCTCCTGTACCGGGTCTGATCAACTGGTGAAGAACCACTGTCTTTTCTGAGTTTGAGTCGAGCTTCCATAGGTACCTGTGCTGAATTACATTCTTCCATACCACACTCCTTCAGAACCTTCTGAGCAAAACTCTGCTGACACAAAGTAATCATATTAGACACTTGTTTCACCTCTATGCCAAGATAATACGTCAACAGACCCAAATCACTCATTCTGAATCTTTTCATCATCTCCCCCTTAAACTTTGCTATCTCTTCTTCACATGTTCCTGTAATGAGCAAATCATCTACATAAACTCCCACCAAAATACTTCCTTCTCCTTGCTTCCTTATGTAAACTGCATGCTCGGATCGTGTTCTCTCAAAATTCATGGATCTCAAAGTACTATCTAGTTTGAAATTCCAGGCCCTTGGTGCCTGTTTCAAACCGTATAGCGCCTTGTGAAGTTTTAACACCTTGTGCTCTTGACCTTTTATCTCAAAACCGGGTGGTTGTGAAACATAAACCTCTTCTCTTAATTCTCCATTCAAAAAAGCAGATTTTACATCCATATGATGCAATAACCACCCCTCTTGTACAGCCAACACCATAATCATTCGCACCGTCTCCATTCTAGCTACAGGAGCAAAAACTTCTTCAAAATCAATCCCATGCTGTTGGACATACCCCTTTGCCACGAGACGAGCTTTGTGTTTTGCAATTCTTCCTTCTGAATCTTTCTTCAATTTAAACACCCACTTGAGTCCTATAATTTTCTGCCCCTCGTCAGGTTCTACAAGACTCCAAGTTTTGTTCTCTTCAATGGACTGAATCTCCTCTGCCATAGCATGATTCCAGTTCTTATCCTTTGTTGCTTCATCAAAATGTGTTGGTTCTTCCATTCCAATCAAACACATATCAGAGTAGTTCAGCTGAACTGGTTCAGTTTCGGCATATATCTCATCAATGCTTCTAAATCTCACTGGTGTGCCTAGCGGGTCTTCAAACTCCTCATAGTTTGCGCTCTCTGCTGAGCCATGTGTGGATGCGGGAGAGTCTGGAGTTTGATGTTGCACAAAATCTTCACTATCAGATCGATACTGACCACCTTGCTCACTGTGCAGCTCATGAAGTTCATGATCAACTCTGAAAACATCACTGGTGTGAACATTTGAGCTTTTTTCTCCGATATTCCAGTCCCATGCCTTATCTTCCTCAAATATCGCATCTCGTGTCACTTGCACCCTCTTTGTAACAGGATTGTATACCCTGTAAGCTTTGGACCCCTTTTCGTACCCAATAAATACCATCAAAGTACTTCTATCATCGAGCTTCGAGAGATGAGGTTTTGTTACCTTCACATGCACCAAACAGCCAAAAATTCGGAAATGATCTACCTTTGGCTTTCTCTTGTGCCATGCTTCATATGGGGTCATACCTATCACGCTTTTGGTTGTTGCTCGGTTCAAGATGTACACGGCAGTGGTCACACCTTCTCCCCAGAACTCAGATGGAACACTCATGCTTTTCATCATGCTTCGGGCCATTCCCAATACTGCTTGATTTCTCCTTTCAACCACACCGTTCTGTTGTGGAGAATATGGTGCAGTGAAATACCTCTTAATACCCGTTTTCTTGCAATATTCAACAAATTCGTCTGATCTGAACTCACCTCCTCGATCAGTTCTAAATGCTTTTAATTTTGCATCCTTCTCTACTTCAATTGCTTCCTTGACTTCTTTGAATGAGGAGAAAGCTTGGTTCTTGGTTTTCATCAGCACAATCCACATGTACCGGCTATAATCATCTACCAGTAACAAGAAAAACCTGTTACCAGCTGGAGTCGGGGGTGTAATGGGCCCACACAAGTCACCATGAAGTAACTCGAGTGTTTCGCTTGCTCTGAACTTTGCCTCTTGAGGAAATGGTAGTCGGCGCTGCTTCCCAACCGTGCATCCTTTACATGCTTCCTTCAGACACTCAATTCTTGGCAATCCTTCCACCAACCTTTCTTGACACATCTTTTTCAAAAATTGGAAATTAATGTGCCCGTATCTCGCATGCCACATCCGAGTATCTGATTCAACACTCGTGCTTAGACACATAGTCTGCGCCAAGTTTAAATTCAGAGTGTATAATCGGTTCTTTGATCTTTGAACTCGGATTACTAACCTCCCACTCCTGTCTAGCACCCTTAACACACTACCTTCAATTTTTACCTGACACCCTTTTTCCTCAAGCTGCCCCAGACTAATGATATTAGTGGTCAACCTTGGAATGTAATACACTTCAGATATTGCCCTTTGTTCTCCCGAGCGCCCCTTTATCATCACAGTGCCACGCCCTCCTATAGGCACCTCCGAGCCATCTCCAAGTTTCACTAAACCTCGAATAGTCGTATCAAGATTTGTGAAGTATTTCATGCAACCCGTCATGTGATTGCTGGCCCCTGAGTCCAGATACCAAAGCTGGTTCACCTCTGCCCCCATGTGCAGTTCACCTGACCTTTCAACAATTCCCTCACTGCCCCAATTTTCTTCTCGAGTTCTTATTAACTCATGCATTAGTAAGGCTGGCTCCTCTTCTTCTTTCTCTACCAGATTCACCCTTTCCTTCTTTGGTTTACGACACTCTGATGCAAAATGCCCGAAAATCGAGCAATTAAAACACTTGATCTTTGACTTGTCGAATCTCTTGTATGGTTTTTTCTCATATTCTCCTTTCTGCCATCTTTCTTTACTGTCATATCCTTCTCCACTCTTCCTTTCTTGCAAAGATAGTGCCTCCCACTGTGAGCGCGTGAGCATTAGTTTCTCATCTTCTTCTTTATTTTGTTGTCTCCCTTTTATGCTCTCCTCAAATACTCTCAACCGCCCTACAGCTTCTGCCACTGACATTGAAGACATGTCACCCCACTGTTCTATGGTTCCAATAATTGGCATAAATTTGTCGGGTACGGCGCTAAATAACCTTTCTACCACAATACTATCTTTCAGATCCACCCCCAGAGATCTAATTTCTCCTACTGCACTTGTTAATTTTTGAGAAAATTCTACTATACTAGTAGCATCCGACATAATCATTCGATCGAATTGTCGTTTTAATACCTGTGCCCTTGCTTTTCTGACACGGTCTTCCCCTACACTCATCTGCTTGATCGTCTCCCATGCTTCTTTTGCTGTCTCCTTTTCAGCTATTGCCATTATCACGGCATCAGGCACGGCTTGGAAAATGGCGGCTAGGGCTCCTTGATCCTTTTCTTTTTCGACAGATGCCTCGCCCACCACTGCTTCCCATACACCCAGTGCTCCCAGAATTGTCTTCATCTTCACCGCCCACAGCCCGTAGTTTGTGTCATTCAGTAAAGGGTACTGAATTGGCACACCTACTCTTGCAATCGTTCTAGGTTGTGTTCTCTCTACAGGGGGCGTTTGCTCTCCACTCCCATCTGCCATGATTCAACTTGGCTCTGATACCAAATGTTGGAAATCAAACCAAAAGATTGAAATTTTTAGTGTTGGAAGAATAAGACAGATAACAAAGAAGACAAGTTTTGTGGTGCAAAAAATTGGCCGCACCATTTTCTGTTTTCTGATTCTCTTTTATTCAAAACATATACCAAAACATAGTAATAAAATCCTAATACATTATCTACTAAATATAGCGTGTGGCTTCTTATTTTCCACTCGCTGAATACAACAAGAAATAAAGAAACAGAATAATAAAGATATTATCTAAATCTCTGAAAATAGGAAACTAATCTTAGCCAAAAACCAGCAGCTTGCTCTTGATTCTCTGTGCACGCCAGTACAACAGCTTATATCTCACAGAAACAAACTAACATCTCTTATCTTTTCATTGAGAATATCTTGCAGTGTACTTAGCTCAGAAAACTCACAAGTTGTTCTGTTGATTGATTCAATTATTGCTCTAGTTAGGCGTACTAGGTCAAAATCCTCAGAGACTGACACCCAAGCTCTCTTGTCAAACAACTGCAAGAATTTGGAGTCATTGTAAACGAGCTGAGCAAGCGTGGTCTTGCCCAACCCGCCCATCCCAATAATTGGAAATTCTGGATCATTTAAAGGGTCAAGGACTCTAATGATATTCTCCTTCTCCATCTCCCTACCAAAAATAACTCTCTCATCCACATAAGAGCTGGTTGGTGGTTGGATTTGTGGACCGATAACCAGTCGGGTCCCATCCTCCTCCCTCAAATGAAGATCCCTACGAGCATTTGAAATCTCTTCAAGCCTTTCTGTTATGCCCTTGATCTTCTCTGCCATGCCATCTGGAATCACGACCTTGGTAATACTAAATGAATAAGAAGCAATGGAGGATGATGCATCCATCTCGGCAAACTTTCTCTTAGTCGACCCTGTAGAATTGTATATCAAACTTTCTCTTATTCCCCATGTTTAACTCAATATATATATATACATAGTGTCATTTTGTGCTATGCATATATAAGTGTCATTTTGTGCTATGCATTTTTTAACCGTTTGATCAGCTTTAATATCCGTGCTGAGATAAAGTGCTAATTTATTATAACAGAGACAAACGGAGATGAAAATCTAATTAAAGTCATCTCTCTTACGGTGAATCTCACCCCAACACAACCCCCACCCCGAGCCGCTCTCTCCCGCTCCAACCCACAGCCTCTCTCGCTCATCGTACCCTTGAACGCTCCCACTCTTTTCGCTCCCTCCCCCCAGCCCAGCAGCTCTCTGTTGACATCACTCTTTTTACAGCAGCGTGCTTTAGTAGTATTAATTAATGAGTGAAATTAGATATTTCGAATTAAAATTGTATCACCTATGCAAGAGTATTGTATCTATATCGAACCAGGATGAAAAATCAATAATCAATTTTTATAGAATTTCTTTTCTCACTGTTACTTGTTCTTATTAGAATATATGACATATCTTTCTTAAGTTCAATATAATTAAGAATCAATTATAATTGTATCGAATTAGAATTTCTCTTTCTTCCACGACACCTACTTGGTTTAGTTCAATTGAGAATAGCAATTGAGATCTGAGAACGCTGCACTTCCTCTCTCACTCTTCTTGAAGGAGATTCAAGATCTGGTTTCAGCGAGGTGGCTGGAGGCTCGAGATGTGATGCGCGGGATGTGAACTGGCTCGAGGCTCGACTAGCGAGGTGGGTGGAAACGCCAGGCGACCTGTGCTGGTGACGCAGGCTTACTCTTATCTTCTTTTGAATTTGGTGAAAATACACATAATCGCAGATTTGAATTTGGGGGAAGAAGACAGAGAGACAAAGACAAGAAGTTAACGGAGACGAGAGGTTGATTTCCAAGTTTTCGTTCCATCTAAGCACATCTGCTCTCCATCTTAGCACGGTTATTAAAGTCGATCAGACGGTTAAAAAATGTATAGCACAGAATGACACTATGCATAATGCATACTAGCCCAATTCTATATATATATGTATATGTATATATATATGTGTATATATGTATATGTATGTATATGTGTATATATGTATATATATGTATATGTGTATATATGTATATATATGTATATGTGTGTGTGTGTATATATATATATATATAGAATCTGGCTAATATGCTACGCGTAGCATAGAGCCCCTCCGTGCTACGGCTCAATTTTTTAGTTTTCAAAATCCTAACGGTCGATCCGAACCGTTCAACATGATCTCCATATGAATATGTACTTGCAAACCAAATTTTACATTTTTTAGAATTTTTTTACTATTTATTAAGCCACTTTGAAAATTGCTGATCCAATGGTCCAGAAGATTTTACTGTTGTGTACAAATTACTGTTTTTTCAAAGTGGCTTAATAAATAGTAAAAAAATTCTAAAAAATGTAAAATTTGGTTTGCAAGTACATATTCATATGGAGATCACGTTGAACGGTTCGGATCGACCGTTAGGATTTTGAAAACTCAAAATTGAGCCGTAGCACAGAAGCCTCTATGCTATGCATAGCACCGTAGCACTGTCCTATATAAATATATACATATATATAGATATTTATATATATATATATATATATATATATATATATATATGGAGATCATGTATATATATGTATGTATATGTATATATATATATATATATACATATACATACATATATATATATACATGATCTCCATATGAATATGTACTTGCAAACCAAATTTTACATTTTTTAGAATTTTTTTACTATTTATTAAGCCACTTTGAAAAAACAGTAATTTGTACACAACAGTAAAATCTTCTGGACCATTGGATCAGCAATTTTCAAAGTGGCTTAATAAATAGTAAAAAAATTCTAAAAAATGTAAAATTTGGTTTGCAAGTACATATTCATATGAAGATCATGTTGAACGGTTCGGATCGACCGTTAGAATTTTGAAAACTCAAAAATTGAGCTGTAGCACGGAGGGGCTCTATGCTACGCGTAGCATATTAGCCAGATTCTATATATATATATATATATATATATATATATATATATATATATATATATATATATATATATATATATGTATATATGTATAAATATAGAGAGAGTCCGACTAAATTGCTTCCGGAAGCACTTCGGCCAAAGTGCTTACGGGTTAAATTTAGCCGTTTAATGTTTGAAACGTCGAACTAAATAACTTTATAAATTTTATCAATTGATTATATAATACTGATTTTTACTATTTTTGAAAAAATTTAACTATTTTTTTTTATTTTTGAAAGATGGACTTTTTTGATCTAAAAATAAAAGTATTTTTAAGTCAAAAGAGTCAATATTTCAAAAATCATAAAAAATAATTAAAGTCCTAAAATATAGGGCAAAACTAGGGTGTTCTTAAGTTCACCAAGCTCCTTGGTGAACTCAAGTCAAAAACCCATCAGATCGGCTTCAAACGACGAATCCGAACCGTTGAAATCCGCCTACCTTATGAGTGATGCCTATACATGTAAAATTTTTGTACTTTCGAATTAATTTAGGATACAGTCAAGCGGTCAAAATTAGAAGGTAAATAAATTAATTTTAATGCATTCATTTTTTGACGTTTTTTTACCACTTGACTCTATGCAAAATTAATTTCAAAATTTTAAATTTTTTCATGTAGACACATCACTCGTAAGATAGACGGGTTTCAACGGTTCGGATTCGTCGTTTGAAGCCGATCTGATGGGTTTTAGACTTGAGTTCACCAAGGACTTGGTGAACTCAAGAGCACCCTAGTTCTACCCCTAAAATATATACTTAAAAAAGGGGCACAAAGTACCAAAAAATACAATCAAAAGCATACCCCCGTCCCTGTGGTAGGCCTCAATGGCAGCATCTCCGCTCTCCACAATGGATCTGAGCACCTCGTAGTAGAACTCGTCCAGCACATCCTCTGCTTGGTAGCCCACACCTCTCAGCTCCTCCAGCCACAGTCGAACAGATCTGTCTTGAATCTCTCTCTCTTCAGCGTCCTGTTGAACGGCCTGGATCCTCGGAAGCATCCGACTCAGCTTGTCCAAATCCTCTCTAACATTTTTGTGTTGGTCGGTAACAGTTGGACCCTGGTGGTGCGAAGAGGAAGGGTGGCCACGAATGGCCTCAAGGAGCTTGGTGGAGAGGGACTGGATGGAAGAAAACAGTCCGGACGCCATTAATTGAATTCAATTGAAACGATACTCTCTTTCTATCTCTCTGTTCCGTTTCAGTCTCTACTCTGTGGCTGGTTGCTTGACTTGAAGACCTGGGGGCTGTGGAAATTAATTTTTTTTTTTTTATCATTAAAGCCCTTTAGGGCTTGCCATGGATGAGGAATAAAATTTTGCCCTGCCCAAAAATGAGAATCAAGGTATAGCTCATCACGGTACAACCAATTTGGGATGTAAATGAGATATCCTCTCGGAACACTACGAATTCTCCAAAGTGCCGGGTTACCACCATATCTTGTAGAGAGAATATGCAGGACTTGGTTATGATTAAGGGTTGGGTGCTGTTGAGTAGAGTAAAGAAGAACTGAGGAATTGAGGTCTTGAACAGCTCTCTCATGACCTTCAAGTGGGGAAAGGAAGCAATATTGAGTGAGAATTTGAGTGGGAGGAGGGTACTCTGGATCCATTAATTTGTTGTCAGTATTTGAGTGGGAGAAGGGCTCAGGAGAAGGGCTCGGCTTGTGTGTTTTCAGTGGTTCGAATTTGTTGCTGGTTTGAAAGACAGCAATTTGGGGAGCGGAAATAGAAGTGACGGGGTGGAAAGAGGGGTCCACAGTGGAGAGAAGCGGATGAGAGCGGAGGTGAGCGGAGGTGAGAAGGCTGAAGAGGCGGAGAAGGGCTTCGCAATGAGAAAGAGGCGGAGAAGGGCTGAAGAGCAGAGGAGGAGAAAGCTGATGAGGCGGAGAAGGGCTGATGAGGAGGAGACGGCTGATGAGGCGGAGAAGGGCTGGAGAGGGATAGGCGGAGAAGGGCTCAGAAGAAGGGCTCAGAAGAAGGGCTCTGGAAATTAATTTTCACTTCTTTCTTCAATGAAGTTGCGGAGTTGGTATGCATGCAACCCGTGGGTTTATTCATTGTGGCACACTCCTACTAGGGAATCATGCTGCAGGTCGGGCACAGCTATTATTATTACTATTATTTTATGTTCTTTCTCTCTATATATATATATAGACGGGCTATTGTGCTTTGCAAAGTAAAACTCCCTCTTTACTTCGGATCATATTTTCATTTTTGAAAATTCAAACAACGGATCCGAACAGTTCAACATGTTCTAAATATTGAAATGTGCTTGGAGACTAAATTTTATATTTTTTGGAATTTTTTTATTATTTATTAAGCCACTTTGAAAATCGCTGATCCGGTGGTCCAGAAATTTTTACTATTTACAGTGGATCAGTGATTTTCAAAGTGGCTTCATAAATAGTAAAAAAAATTTCAAAAAATGTAAAATTTAGTCTCGAAGCACATTTCAATATTTAGAACATGTTGAACGGTTCGGATCGACATTTTGAAATTTCAAATTGAAGATATAGACGTGAAGTAAAACACTCGTTTTACTTCGCGAAGTACCTAACCCACTATATATATATATATATTATGAAAAAACATTAGGCAGAGGGTTAAAATATATATACTAACCCTGGCCTCTTTAGTTCTCTCAGGCGGAGAAACTCTACTATTGGTGTGCTCCTACTATTTTTTTTTTTTTATATTTTGTGTGGTTGTTATAGTAAATTGTTCTCTAGTGCTGCCGGATTTATTAATACCCAAAAAAAAAAAAGAAATTATCAAATCTGCCCTCATCTCAGAATTATTTTTAAAAATACCCTAACCGCCCCTCGTTGGGCAGTCCACTATTCATAAGCAGACCACCCCCCCAATGGGGAGGTTCGCTAACTTTTTTTTTTTTTTTTACTGTTCATACCGAACCGCCGCACTGTGGGGCGGTTTGCTATGAACAGTAAATTTTTTATTTTTTAAGAGACAATATGAATATCAAGATACTAAATTCTAACGCTAAAAATTCGGATTACTTTTTAAATATTTGGTAGATTACTTCTTTTGATGTCTAATTAGCATATTTATACTAAAATACACTAAATTACTTGAAATTATGTTAAATTACACTAAATTACATTAAATTATGCTAAACTCCTATTTTGGACATTTTCTAAAACCCTAAACCCTAAAATTACTGTACATTAAATGATTTACAATTTTCACATAACATATTTATAAAAATTAGTGATGTTTAAAAGAAACGTAAACCCTAAACCCTAATTATGCTCAAGTAAAATGAGCATAATGTATAAATGAGCATATTTATACTAAAAGAAATCTAAACCCTAAACCCTAATGTATAATGAGCATATTTATACTAAAATACGCTAAATATGCTCAAGTAATATTTAATATAATTTTAAGTAATTTAATGAGCAAGTAAATATGCTCAAGTAATATTAATAAATATAATGAGCATATTTAATATAATTTCAAGTAATTTAGCATATTTTGGTATAAATATGCTCATTATACATCAAAAAAAGTAATCTAACAAAAAACTCAGCTAACGTGGGTATATTTATTAATAAAAAAAGTCGAAAACTAGGGTTTAGGGTTTAGGGTTTAGGTTTCTTTTAAATATCACTAATTTTTATAAATATGTTATGTGAAAATTGCAAATCATTTAATGTATGGTAATTTTTAGGGTTTAGGATTAGAAATTGTCCAAAATAAGAGTTTAGCGTAATTTAACGTAATTTAGTGTAATTCAACGTAATTTAACATAATTTCAAGTAATTTAGCATATTTTAGTATAAATATGCTAATTATACATCAAAAGAAGTAATCTAACAAATATTTAAAAAAAAATCCGAATTTTAGCGTTAGAATTTAGCATCTTGATATTCGTATTGTTTCTTAAAAAAAAAATATTGTTACAAACCGCTCTAGAGTGGGGCGGTTCGATATGAACAGTAAAAAAAAAGTTAGCGAACCGTCCCACTGGAGGCGGTCTGCTTATGAACAATGGACCGCCCAATGAGGAAGCGGTTAGGACATTTTAAAAATAATTCTGAGACGAAAGTAGATTTAATAATTTCTTGTTTTTTTGGGGTATTTAAAAATGCTGGCTAGTGGTCTCAGGCAAGACCATTTCTTCCCAATCTTTGTTTTGGTGCTTGATTATGTGTGCCCATTGATAATCTCATTACAAATTGAGCTTTAGGCCCATAACTCATCAATTTTGGATCCTGGTGCTGGTGCGAAGTGGAAGGGGTGCCACGAATGGCCTGAAGGAGGTTGGTGGAGAGGGATTGGATGGAAGAAAACAGTGCGGACGCCATTGAATCTGATCAATTGAATAGAAACTCTCTTCACTTTGAGTCTCTCAGTTCCTTCTCACTCACTGGTCACTGCTTGCCTGACTAGACTTTCACTGCAAAGTATGCAAGCCATGGGTTTATTCACGGTGGCACACCCCGCATAGCAAACCATGCTGCAGGTCGGGAACAGCTATAATTTTTATCCGCTTCTTTGTAATTACAACGGCTATTTATTGTTTTTTTTCTGTTGCCAGACCAACCATGTGTTAAATCAAACACCAAGTCCCCACCCATATGGCTATTTGTACTAAAAGCTGCACATCGAGATACGAGAGGGCTCCGCCACAAGGAATCTTTACACTTTAATTCAGACTTTTTGACTACAACATTAGAGTTTAGACCTATGTTGCATGAATACGGGTACGAGTATCGTATTGGATACGATATGGATACGGCGATACGGTAATTTTAAAAAATCATGAATACGATACGCCTATTAAATATATTATTTTTTATTATTTTAATTATATTATATAAATTAAATATCAAAAATTCCATTGGGATTCCATTGGGATGATACAATAACCAAATTATATATTAAATACCATTGCTATCCTATTTTAACAACAACAATGGATTGGTGTAGTGGTAAAGGAGCATGATGCCTCACTAAGGGAGCCAAGTTCGATTCTTGTTGAGCGCTGGAAATTTGATTTTTAGAATTTAGTTCATGCGCGGTGTACACAGAACTTGCATCTGGCGCTGGTGCATGCGTGGTGGACGGACCCGTTTCTAGCTAGTCCAGAGTATCGCTGCAGTATCATGAACGTATTCTAGCCGTATTTGTTACAGATATCCGTACCCGTGAGTGTCAACGGCGTATCTGCAACCGTATCGGTTGAGTGAAGATACACCACGTAAGCCGATACGCCAGCTGGCGTATCGGATATGTATCGAGACCGTATCGGATGAGTATCGGTATCGGATACATATCCGATACGGGTACGAAGCCCAATCTAAAGTATCCGAGTAACATAGGTTCAGACCGACAACAATTGTACAAATTCAATGATGTAATTACAATAATTTTTATATGAAAATATATTTGCAAACTCAATTTTAGATTTTTTAGAATTTTTTTTACTATATTTTAGATAGATAGAAAATTATTATTTTTAAATAGTCCAAAATATATCTTTACAACAACTGATTATCCACCCATCTAATAAAATACTAATTTTTTTTTCAAAAATGTAAAATTTTTATTTAAAAGTAAATTTTCATATGAAGATTATTATGTTGAACAAGAAGATAGACTGTTCCGACATTAAAAATAAAATATTGATTCATAACAAGATTATGAACTGTAGTATCGTAGCCTTACTCAGAGGCGGTGTCGAGTGATCCTCATTGTTTTTTTTAAATGTATGTATCTATGTATAAATTTTCTATATAATTTAAAGTAAAATGTTATGATATTGTGAAATTGATTCTTATTATTCATAGGAAAATTATATATGATTAGTTATATAAGTGTTTAACATTCATAGTTTGAAAATTTAACTCTGTTTCTGACCTCACTCAAACGATATTACATCTATTTATATAAATATATAATTATTATTCGTGCCATAATACAATTGAAATAAAAATAAAATATTTGAAATATTGTGAGACTGTAAAATGATTAGTTTGACAAAATGGTCGGCAATTTGAATCCCTCAAATAATCTAGTTTAATGGCGTAGTTCATTAGCTCATGGTGAAACCACTATATTTTAGATAAAAAAAACCTTAAACCACCGTCTATTTCTCTGGAAATTATATATTTTTAATATTTTAATATTTTTTCTAAATACAGTTGTAGAAAAATAGATAGAGTACATTAAAATTTTGAATGTATTAGAAGAATTACCAAAAGTTTTTAATGACAGCAACAACTAATTTCCATAATCAAATGTCCAATTTTAAAAAAGAAAAAGATAATATACTCTGGTTGCTTATAACTATTTCAACCCGTCAATAAATTTTTGAACAAGTCAATATTTTAAACAATTTACATCCTGATTTTTTATGTATAGATTAAAAAATTCAAAAGGTTGCACGTAGATGAAAAAAACTAGAAACCTAGCAGATACGCAACATGGTCTTCGTAATAAAGCGGTAAGACAGTTTTTTCAATCTCAATATATATATATTTTTGAAGAGGATGGTTCCAATGCCACACGTCTTTCATACTTCATCTACTTCATAATTTATATCTTCGTTTTCAAAGTCTAAATTGTCGATCGAACCTTTCAACATGATATCTATACTAAAATATGCCTGGGGATGAAATTTTATATTTTTTGAATATTTTCAACTATTTTTTAAGATGAGTACAAAATCACTGTTTTTGGACCTTTCAAAAAACAGTGATTTTCTACCCATCTTAAAAAATTGTAAATTTTTTTTAAAAATTATAAAATTTCATTTCCAACCATATTTTAGTATGGATATCATGTTGAACGGTTCGGATGGACAATTTAGACTTTCAAAATGAAGATATGAAATATGAAGTATGATGAGGTATGAAAGACATGAGGCATTGGAACCTTTCTCTTGTTTGAAATAGAGTGATATTTTTAATTTATCACCGCTTTGATTACGAAGAGCAACAGAAACAATTAATGTTTTACAAAAACATGATCAGAAAACTTACGGACAGGATGCTAAATTCCTTGCCAGGTAATAAGCTGGAAATGGATTTTAGTAATCTACGGCCCACATACTCTTACGTCCTTTTCTTGACGCCTCAAATGACATATTCCTTGGGCCACGCACTATATGAGGTTAAGAAATTTCCTAGGCACCTCACTTTAAATTTCCTTGCAATTTAACAAATTATATACTTTTACTTATATTAAAAAGAATCAAAATATTTATGTAATATGTTTTAGTATACTAGTACAAAAAACTTCTTCACTAACTGTTCAAATACCCCTACACCGACTGGTCTGTCAACAAGGTCTTAGACGATAATGTGAGTTGAGTATCCCGTCGCGTATTAACCATTTTACGTGTATATACAAAGATATATCACAAAATATCTACCAATCTAAGTAAAAATAAAACAAAATACCCCAACAACTAATTTCTATAATAAAATATCCAATTTTTAAAAAGTTGATATACTTTTGTTGCTAATAACTAATTTGACCTGTCAGTAATTTTTTTTAACAAGTCAATATCTCAAACAATTTACCTGCCTATTTTTTATGTATAAAATTTCAAAATAAAATAAAATTCAGAAGGTAGCACACAGATGAAAAATAACTCGAAATCTAGCTGCAATCTACATCTGCGTTTTACCTTTTTTTTTTTAAAGTAATAAACAGATACAAAGTAGATGTTATTTTGTGCACTATATTATTAAAAAAAATTGTTTGATTTTATTTCTCCTCTTACACGTTTATATTTAGTAATGGGTAAATGCATTTTGCAATTGTTGAGAAATGATTGAATGAAAAATGTTAAATACGAAATTGAATTAAAAAAACATATATATACAATCATCACAATATAATTACATCAATGAATGAAAAATTAATCAACTGAAAAAGTGCTACATAAATAGTGCTTCATTGCAACTTAAAAAAACCATCTCTTCCCATCTTTGTCTTGGTAGTTGGTGCTTGATTGTGTGGGCTCATCAATAATCTAATTACAGAATGACACTTAGGCCCAAAATTCATCAATGTCTACATTGGATTTATTTTAGATCAGTGGCCCGGACACGCTTTAGGTTGGGCTTAAATGAGACATCTTTTTGGGCTGCTGAGGCATTGTTTGCGCCGAGTATATATCACTTTTGAAACAAAAACACAAATTTACTGGTACCATGTCATCATCAACAACTTATGAACCCAAATTTCTCTATGTTGATATGACATTGATGAGCATTCAAGCAAGCCATAAAATTTAGATTAGATAAATCTACATTTAATGCCTCTTCAAGGTAATTAGCAGTTCAGCTTGGACTAATCCAATAGAACGTTAACAGAAAACCTGGTATTAGTGTAACCTTCCATGAAAAGAAACAAAAGCGCAGAACACATCCTAACTGAGGACAAAAGGAAAAGACACTAAATGATCCAATAAAAAATGGATCGAAATCGAACCAGAGCTTCAAATTCTCTACAACTATGAAACATAAAAAGACAGTAAACAAAACTAAGAAACCGCTTTTTCTGATTCAGTCCCACAATCAATCTAAGAAGAGAACAATTAATTAGCATGGTACTGCACCACCAGTGCCAAAAACATCAATTAATACAGCTAGCCAAGTTAATACTTATTCAAAGCAAATTACACTTCATGGAAAATTACAAATAAGCCCACCAAATGACAGAATTCGAACATTAAGCCCTGCTTCCATCACAGAGCTGGAACTTTATAAAGAAACAGAGCCAACAAAAAACAAATTACGGATTAACCCTTAGACCCAAATAAAATTACCACAGAAAGAGAATCACAAGTAAAAAAAACTAATTGTAAATAAAATTGAGGGTAGTTTTGTTGGAGCTGTCATGGTCTTTTTGTCTATGAAATGTTACCACAGCAAGAGAATCACAGTCATTGTTTGTGCAAGTATCACTCTTCAGAACAAAATTACAAATGTACTGGTACAGTCGATGTTATCAACTGCCTTGTCATCAAGAACTTGTATATCCAAATTTCTCTGTTACTATGACATCGAAGAGCCTACAATTAAGCCATAAATTTAGATTAGATAAATCTACATTTAATAGTAATACCTCTTCAAGAAAAATTGTTGTTCAGCTTGGATTAATCCAACAGGAGAAAAAACTAGTATTATTGTAAATTGCCTACAAAAATTTGAGCAACTTTGGCTTGAATTGCAACCAATGGTAAAACCTAAATCCAACAACATTAACAAGGTAGATGCACAAACAAATTGAAAGAATTACAATTTAAGTTGATGCTGCCCTTCCCTGGTCACCACTTTCCTGTTTAGCACTTTCTTGTTGAGCACTTTCCAATTTCTCTTCTCTATCGTCTTGAGGGTTGTCAATCAACTGCCAAAGAAAATTAGACATAAATGCAGGTAAATTAGGATAGTTCTAGAGGATTTTATGCTGGACATCAGTATAATACAAGCTGTTTGGTACTGAAACAACCAAATATATTCTAGCATTGGAAATCACCTCTTTTTCTTATTCTTTATTTTATTTTTTTGGTCTCATTCTGCAACTTTTTGCTTTGTGAATCAATCGAGGCTTAAGCATGGTATTCCAGAAAATATACCCAAGATGCTGGTACCGGTTGGATCTGATATTAATAGATATATAGAGTCAAGGGTCTCTAGCCTCTAAATAATCTAATCTAATCTATTTTTATTGTTGTACCCAGACCTCGTTGTAAGTGATGTTGTTCCTCTGGCACCAGTCTCTCATCAGAGGACAATCACCAATGTTAATACGAGGCCTGCATGGGAGGCTTTCAGTAGCAAGAGAGATGCTTATGTTCCTACAGTGTCGTATGTCCACAGTTCTCAGTTTCATCAGGCCATGGAAATCTTCCAACTCATCCAACCTTGGGCACTTCGTTATGACAAGAACCTCGAGAGTGCTTGAATGGTTTTGAGATACCAACGGCAAGGAGCTCAGCTTGTCACAACAATTCAGTTCCAGGAACTTGAGTGATAGTGGCAGTGTTTTATCATTCCAATTGCATAATTCTGGACAGAATGATATGCTCAAGCACTTGAGGTTGCTGAGGTTATCCAGCCCTGTCACTGATATGACCTTTGTGCACATCGAAATCTCCAATATCACCAACGAAGCCAGATTTAGAATTACATGTTGACAGCTCACTCCAACTGATGGTGCACATGTTAATGATTCCACTTCTCGAAAATCATCTTTGTTAGGAATAGTTTAAACTGATTTTCTAGAAGTGGAATTGTGGAATCTGACAAATTCAACACTTTCATCGTTGTGTCTCTCTGTTGCATAAGTAAAATAAATTAGTGTAAAGAAGGTAGAGTAAAGAGTACAACAGAGAGCTGAATTTATGACTGTCCTAGAATATATTTGGAGGATATTTCTAACCAGGTACATGATCACCATGGGAGGAGCATTTTATAATTTTTTCATTGTTCTACAATTTTTAAAACACTCTGTTGTACTCTTTACTCTACCTTCTTTACACTAATTTATTTTACTTATGCAACAGAGAGACACAACGATGAAAGTGTTGAATTTGTCAGATTCCACAATTCCACTTCTAGAAAATCAGTTTAAACTATTCCTAACAAAAGATGATTTTCGAGAAGTGGAATCATTAACATGTGCACCATCAGTTGGAGTGAGCTGTCAACATGTAATTCTAAATCTGGCTTCGTTGGTGATACTGGAGATTACGAGGTGCACAAAGGTCATATCAGTGACAGGGCTGGATAATCTCAGCAACCTCAAGTGCTTGAGCATATCATTCTGTCCAGAATTATGCAATTGGAATGATAAAACACTGCCACTATCACTCAAGTTCCTGGAACTGAATTGTTGTGACAAGCTGAGCTCCTTGCCGTTGGTATCTCAAAACCATTCAAGCACTCTCGAGGTTCTTGTCATAACGAAGTGCCCAAGGTTGGATGAGTTGGAAGATTTCCATGGCCTGATGAAACTGAGAACTGTGGACATACGACACTGTAGGAACATAAGCATCTCTCTTGCTACTGAAAGCCTCCCATGCAGGCCTCGTATTAACATTGGTGATTGTCCTCTGATGAGAGACTGGTGCCAGAGGAACACATCACTTACAACGAGGTCTGGGTACAACAATAAAAATAGATTAGATTAGATTATTTAGAGGCTAGAGACCCTTGACTCTATATATCTATTAATATCAGATCCAACTGGTACCAGCATCTTGGGTATATTTTCTGGAATACCATGCTTAAGCCTCGATTGATTCACAAAGCAAAAAGTTGCAGAATGAGACCAAAAAAATAAAATAAAGAATAAGAAAAAGAGGTGATTTCCAATGCTAGAATATATTTGGTTGTTTCAGTACCAAACAGCTTGTATTATACTGTTGTCCAGCATAAAATCCTCTAGAACTATCCTAATTTACCTGCATTTATGTCTAATTTCTTTGGCAGTTGATTGACAACCCTCAAGACGATAGAGAAGCTAAATTGGAAAGTGCTCAACAGAAAGTGCTAAACAGGAAAGTGGTGACCAGGGAAGGGCTGGATCAACTTAAATTGTAATTCTTTCAATTTGTTTGTGCATCTACCTTGTTTATGTTGTTGGATTTAGGTTTTACCATTGGTTGCAATTCAAGCCAAAGTTGTTCAAATTTTGTTAAGGCAAAGTTACAATAATACCAGTTTTTTCTCCTGTTGGATTAATCCAAGCTGAACAACAATTTTCCTTGAAGAGGTATTACTATTAAATGTAGATTGATCTAATCTAAATTTTTGGCATAATTGTAGGCTCTTCGATGTCATAGTAACAGAGAAATTGGATTCACAAGTTCTTGATGACAAGGCAGTTGATAGCATCGACAGTACCAGTACATTTGTAATTTTGTTCTGAAGAGTGATACTTGCACAAACAATGCCTGTGATTCTCTTCCTGTGGTAACATTTCATAGACAAAAAGACCATGACAGCTCCAACAAAACTACCCTCAATTTTATTTACAATTAGTTTTTTTTACTTGTGATTCTCTTTCTGTGGTAATTTTATTTGGGTCTAAGGGTTAATCCGTAATTTGTTTTTTGTTGGCTCTGTTTCTTTATAAAGTTCCAGCTCTGTGATGGAAGCAGGGCTTAATGTTCGAATTCTGTCATTTGGTGGGCTTATTTGTAATTTTCCATGAAGTGTAATTTGCTTTGAATAAGTACTAACTTGGCTAGCTGTATTAATTGATGTTTTTGGCACTGGTGGTGCAGTACCATGCTAATTAATTGTTCTCTTCTTAGATTGATTGTGGGACTGAATCAGAAAAAGCTGTTTCTTAGTTTTGTTTACTGTCTTTTTATGTTTCATAGTTGTACAGAATTTGAAGCTCTGGTTCAATTTCGATCCATTTTTTGTTGGATCATTTAGTGTCTTTTCCTTTTGTCCTCAGTTAGGATGTGTTCTGCGCTTTTGTTTCTTTTCATGGAAGGTTACAAACTTACAATAATACCAGGTTTTCTGTTAACGTTCTATTGGATTAGTCCAAGCTGTACTGCTAATTACCTTGAAGAGGTATTAAATGTAGATTTATCTAATCTAAATTTTATGGCTGGCTTGTATGCTCTTCAATGTCATATCAACAGAGAGAAATTTGGGTTCATAAGTTGTTGATGATGACATGGTACCAGTAAATTTGTGTTTTTGTTTCAAAGAGTGATATATACTCGGCGCAAACAATGCCTCAGCAGCCCAAAAAGATGTCTCATTTAAGCCCAACCTAAAGCGTGTCCGGGCCACTGATCTAAAATAAATCCAATGTAGACATTGATGAATTTTGGGCCTAAGTGTCATTCTGTAATTAGATTATTGATGAGCCCACACAATCAAGCACCAACTACCAAGACAGAGATGGGAAGAGATGGTTTTTTTAAGTTGCAATGAAGCACTATATATTTATGTAGCACTTTTTCAGTTGATTAATTTTTCATTCATTAATGTAATTATATTGTGATGATTGTATATATATGTTTTTTTAATTCAATTTCGTATTTAACATTTTCATTCAATCATTTCTCAACAATTGCAAAATGCATTTACCCATTACTAAATATAAACGTGTAAGAGGAGAAATAAAATCAAACAATTTTTTTAATAATATAGTGCACAAAATAACATCTACTTTGTATTTGTCTATTACTTTTTAAAAAAAAAAAGGTAAAACGCAGATCTAGATTGATGCTAGATTTCTAGTTTTTTTTTTTTCATCTGTGTGCTACCTTTTGAATTTTATTTTATTTTTAAATTATATACATAAAAAAATCGGCAGGCAAATTGTTTGAGATATTGACTTGTTCAAAAAAATTACTGACAGGTCAAATTAGTTATTTGCAACAAAAGTATATCAACTTTTTAAAAATTGGATATTTTATTATAGAAATTAGTTGTTGGGGTATTTTGTTTTATTTTTGCTTAGATAGGTAGATATTTTATGATATATATTTGTATATACACGGAAAATGGTTAATACGCGACGGGATACTCAACTCACATTATCGTCTAAGACCTTGTTGACAGACCAGTCGGTGTAGGGGTATTGAACAGTTAGTGAAGAAGTTTTTTGTACTAGTATACTAAAACATATTACATAAATATTTTGATTCTTTTTAATATAAGTAAAAGTATATAATTTGTTAAATTGCAAGGAAATTTAAAGTGAGGGTGCCTAGGAAATTTCTTAACCTCATATAGTGCGTGGCCCAAGGAATATGTCATTTGAGGCGTCAAGAAAAGGACGTAAGAGTATGTGGGCCGTAGATTACTAAAATCCATTTCCAGCTTATTACCTGGCAAGGAATTTAGCATCCTGTCCGTAAGTTTTCTGATCATGTTTTTGTAAAACATTAATTGTTTCTGTTGCTCTTCGTAATCAAAGCGGTGATAAATTAAAAATATCACTCTATTTCAAACAAGAGAAAGGTTCCAATGCCTCATGTCTTTCATACCTCATCATACTTCATATTTCATATCTTCATTTTGAAAGTCTAAATTGTCCATCCGAACCGTTCAACATGATATCCATACTAAAATATGGTTGGAAATGAAATTTTATAATTTTTAAAAAAAATTTACAATTTTTTAAGATGGGTAGAAAATCACTGTTTTTTGAAAGGTCCAAAAACAGTGATTTTGTACTCATCTTAAAAAATAGTTGAAAATATTCAAAAAATATAAAATTTCATCCCCAGGCATATTTTAGTATAGATATCATGTTGAAAGGTTCGATCGACAATTTAGACTTTGAAACGAAGATATAAATTATGAAGTAGATGAAGTATGAAAGACGTGTGGCATTGGAACCATCCTCTTCAAAAATATATATATATTGAGATTGAAAAAACTGTCTTACCGCTTTATTACGAAGACCATGTTGCGTATCTGCTAGGTTTCTAGTTTTTTTCATCTACGTGCAACCTTTGAATTTTTTAATCTATACATAAAAAATCAGGATGTAAATTGTTTAAATATTGACTTGTTCAAAAATTTATTGACGGGTTGAAATAGTTATAAGCAACCAGAGTATATTATCTTTTTCTTTTTTAAAATTGGACATTTGATTATGGAAATTAGTTTTTGCTG